>JAPMIB010000241.1:0-105310 GCA_034770305.1 Trichogramma dendrolimi | reverse complement strand
TAAAAGATTCAATGATTTGAATAACGAATTGGAATTTTTGGCAACGGATTTTACCATTCTCAAATTATTAGATTTTGAAGTTAAAATGTACCTGAATCAGTTATTTTTACAGATTTAGCAATAATTAAACATTGGAGCCCAACAAAATTATAAGTAAATATTGTTTTGTATGTCATTATTATTAAATTATAATTTAATTTTTAATTTAATTTGTAGATGTTACTGCTAAAATACAAAATGTTAGCGAAGTCAAGGATATTTATTCAGCAAAAACAAAAAAAATATATAAAAAAAAGACGTTGAATTAATAGACAACGACAATAATATAGTAAGTTTTTGTTTTTTTTGCAACAATTATATTTTCTTAAATTTTTATGGTTTCTTTTATTTTTTAAGATTATATTAACGTTATGGAATGAAAAAACAGAACTTTGCATCATTCCATTTAATATCTACAAAATTATTAATGTTAGAATGGGGCAAGGAAATTATATGAAATCGTTAAATTCAATAGACAGAACAAATATAGTATTGGACGATTTAATTGAACGGTAAGAATTATTGATAGTTCGAACGTGCAAAAACATTGTTTTTCTCTCTATTTGTATTTATTCTTTCGTTTTTTATAGAAATAATCAGTTTAATGAAGCAGATAAATTTGAAGAAATTGATGAATCAAAATTATTAGAAATTTTAGAAAATATAGAATCAAATAATTTTGAAAACGGTACTAAAATTCAAAATGATGCATACACCAGAGATGAAGAATATGAACCACTATCCAAAAAACTAAGAAGCGATTAAAATTTAGAATATTTTGTTAGATAACAAATTTATAAATATGTTACGTCGTTTTTTCTTATAGAATTAATTTATACTATATATTATTTTATTACTTTACTTTGTTATATTAACTTATATGAACAGTTAGAAATATACAATTTTTTTTTAAATGTGTACATACATACATACATATATATAACTTGAGCTGTTTTTGTGCAGTGCGGCTTTTCAAGGTTTTTTATTTTAAATTTCCCCGACTCCAGCGTATTTAAGCTATACGATCGGCTCTCAATGAAGAAAAAAATTCGATGCAAATATCGAGCGAGGAAAACTGAACGGAGTTTCAGCAATATCTCTGGATAAAATGTGAATGATGTTATCGCGTAAGGCAAGTGTGTTTGTATGTGTGTATGTGCTTGTGTATAGGCTGGTCGATCAACGCGTGGGCTTTATACATAGAGTAAGTTCAAATAAAAAGCTTTGAGTCCTTCGTGTATATAGCATGCTGATGATGAAGCTCTTGTTTCGTTTAGAGCTTATTGTTGTTGTATCCTTTTCTTGTGTGTGTTTTCGTTGCTCGCGCGAGAACGACCTATTTTTTTTTTTTTACTTGTAAAATAAATGAAGAGATGTAGACTTCGACGGTTGCGGGTCTTTTGTTATTTCAATAATTAAAATTATGCATGCGCTTATGAAGTACACCATTGGCTATTGTTGTACTAATATTATTTTTTGGTATGTGTGTTGCAAGGTTGAATTATCTTGACGCGCGTGCGATACCCAGGAATTCGAGTCTGTGATCACTTTAAAAAATTGCTAGTAATCTTGTGTATACAGACGAACTGATATACCGAGCTTCAATAGAAACGAACGCATAATGTTTAACGGACAGAAAATTACATTTCATCCGGTGCACTTGGACATGGGAGTATTTTTCAGGTACGATGAAAAAAAAATTGGAAATGATCTGTGCTTATGGGCACGAGAGATTAGGTTCCCCAAGAAAAGGTCGATTTTGTATTGATCGGTAATCACATAATCGGTATTAATAAAATTTACACTATAAATTAAATATCAATTATGAAATACATATTTAATTCATATTGTTTTTTACAGTATGCGCTGCTATTTATAACGCAATTATCGTCGATATTGCGTTTTGTTATATTTGTATGAATGTTTATGTTAAAAGTTTCGTGATCAAAATTTGTTACTGATATTTATTGATTTTTATTTTCGTGGTAACCAATTAGCGTTTAATTTTAAAACAATTAATATAGAGGAGAGCATGGTATAGTGGCATAAGAGCCTAGTCTCGAAAGACATGCATAACACACTGTTGTTGTGCTGAGCTAACTGAGTGCTGCGTAGAGTTTTACAGTCTGTTATTGCGAAATGATGGTTTTTCCGTAGTAAAATGTGTACAATATACGGCAAATTCTCCACATTATTGCGTGACGATGATGATGTCAATGACGTTGGACGAGAACGACGTTGAAGCTCGGTTGTGTGCAGTTATGATGATCGCCTCTGATTGACAGATATCGCTCTTACTCTATTTCCGCGCGTACACGTGTGTCTATGTGAATAATTATGTATGGGCTGCGGGGATTCGAGCTTACGAGCTTTCGTTTTTTGGCCGCAGCTTTTTATACTTTAAACTTAGGAGGAGTCGTGGCTCAATCACGTACTACTTTAGCAGTTTCTCGAGGCGCGAGCATAATATTGTCCTATACCTGTCTTTTATGTGCTGCTGTTATTGTTGCTACTCGTACGCGAGTTTTCCCGCTTTTTCAATCAAGTAGTTCTGGTAAAAGCTGTACTTGAGATGCACTCGTCTAGTTGATCAATAGTTTTTAATCAAAAATTTCTTATGCGATGCTGTAAGCTATCGATTGCGCGCGATAATGTAGGTGTTAGTGTCGCGCAACGAGACGCACTAATCAGTGCTGTTGCCTCGTGATAAGCACGGTACCCGAAATATTAATGTAAATGTTATTTTTATTCCAAAAAATTTTGGATACACGAAACTGTACATAATTTTTGAATTTTCCATGACAAACACGGTACTCAAAATATCAATCTACATGTGGTTTTCACTCCAAAAATTGGATATATGATACTATATATATTTTTCCTACTATTTTTGTTTTTTCTTATTAATCTGTATTGTATTTGGGATCTCTCTATTGCACTGTTCAAAATAACCTATTCTGGAAAATAAAATGTCGGTTGACTTTGGGTTCACCGTACCTGAATTGATTATAGCTCGATATCATCTGGCAACGGCGTTAAGAGCAGGTAGTCAACGATTTGATGAACAATATTATGATGTGATCCGCGCCGACGGTTGCGACTTCAATATAATTTTTACGTACGCGGCCGAGTGGTTGAAGGAAAATATGATCACAAGAGATCGTGCATTTGCAGGTAAGTGGCAGAATAAAAGAGAAAAAACGAAACTAAAAAAAACCAAAAAAAAAAAAAATGAACTGAAAGAAAAAAAGATATTGAGAACAAGTTAAATAAAGATATAAAAGGAAAAATACTAAAAATTAGAAGTAAAATAGTGTTACAAAATAATAAAGATCAGCAAAGATATACAATATTTTTTTGTTTATAAAAATTTTGTATTTTTCAGGTGACAATGTACGCAGGCTGTTTTGGGAGGAAAAGAAAAAAATTGTAGAGGGAAATGGCGGCTGTCGGTGATTACAGCAGTTGATTAATGAAAAACTTTCGGAGAATTCATATATAAAAACTTTTGTTTTCAATAAGTATTGTTATTGAAAATTGATATTAAACAATAAATTAATTACTAGAATTATTTTATTATTTCTATACTAAATTTTATAATGAAATTATTATAGTATAGTTATCTATTATACATAGATTGTAACGATCAACGAGCTCGTCAGATCTTGCGACGAGAGTGTTGGTTATTCACGTTGCTGTTGCTAATTGCCAATACGAATAGCAAGAAAATCTTGAACTTATTGCAAGGACAAGGCACAAGTTACATAACGATTCGTCGAAAAGTGACAGAATTATATTATACCGGCTGTTCACAAATCGGCTGCAGGACAAAATTCAAGCGACAGAAACAATGCAAGTTTAATCTTATTCTGGGTTTTTTTCTCTCTCTCACACTACATAAACAGGGAAAGGTACTGCTGCTGCAGCTGGCACGTAATAGATTTTTTTTTATCCGCTGGTGCCTGTGTGCGTTTGGTGTAAGAAGCAAGAAACTTAGATTCGAGAAACAAAGAAGTTGAACTCAGTTATAGATTTAGACTGCGAAAGCAAGTGGTGGTAGTGGAGCTCTCGGGCTCGTTTTACATGCCTCGTTGACGGTCTGCACTCTCGAAAGACAGAGATAGCTGAACCCATGCGCAATACGTATTAGACTCGCTGTTTTATATATATAATATGAAACTTGCGTGATTTGTTTCCGTTACACACTGCAGTCGCTAACTCGATTGCAATTAAACCGATTTTTGGGAGGGCAATGCGATGATGGATGAAAAACTATCAACGCAATGCTCCCGTTTCACTGTTTGTGACACGCGTAGCACGTTGTGATTTTTTTCCGTTTAAATTCTGTAAAACGATACTTTGATTTGTATATGGCAATTTTTCTACTCTACTCTGAATGAAATTTACACATTTGAAGCGTAGTGACATGAACAACCGTACTTGTGTGACAGAAACATCAAAAAACATTGTTGTCATGCGCACATAATACTAAACACATAACAAATATGTTGATCCAAGCTATGTGTAAAATAAAGAAGAAAATAGCTATCTTAATGCGAATTTTGTTTGGTATGTGCAGATAAATTAATAGCACAATAACGCCGGCTCGGGTATATATGATATAAGTAGTCAAAATCTGTTGATACGCGAGGCGTGTGTTTATTACATATTATATATAGGAACTGTGCGCTCGCATTCGCGCAATAAATGCTACATATAATATCGAAGTATTTTTTCTATAAATGAATATTATAAACTATAGTGCCTATAATGTGTTCTCTCTTTCGAGCTGTAGAAGCGCATATATACACATAGATATACTTCGCAAGTACATGATGTACGTATATGCCTAAATATGGATGCGCTCGCGAGGCAAAACATGCAAGTGTATCGTATAACATTTAGTGCCTATACATAGAAATGTAGACTTATATTTTTCTCTTTCGTTCTCACCCACGTGCGCGCGTTATATCCCTTATGTGCATGTTCTATCATACTGTACTGTTTTTTTTTACACGATCGGTAGACGTATTGGGGAATCGTAAGCGATATATATATAGCCACCGCGAAATGCAAAGATGGCGGACTTATCCCAGACGTTAACACGGGATGTATGGGATTCGCGAAGTTAATTAATTTTTTGTAAATGAATGAAATATTTTTACGAGTATCCGATCCGGTCAAAATAATCTTCATTTAAATATGTTCATGTACAAAAATTTTCGTTACAAAACGTCTGTTCCTTCGCCTGTAATAATTTAATGAAGTTTGCTTACCCCTCTATTTGACATTTATTTCGGCTGCTGCAGCCCTACCATAACCTCGCTTAGACAGCTGTAGCAGCCGAAAAAAACGTCAAATAGAGGGGTAAGCAAACTTCATTAAATTATTACAGGCGAAGGAACAGACGTTTTGTAACGAAAATTTTTGTACATGAACATATTTAAATGAAGATTATTTTGACCGGATCGGATACTCGTAAAAATATTTCATTCATTTACAAAAAATTAATTAACTTCGCGAATCCCATACATCCCGTGTTAACGTCTGGGATAAGTCCGCCATCTTTGCATTTCGCGGTGGCTATATATATCGCTTACGATTCCCCAATAGGTATACACACACATAGGCTGAGCGCCGCGAGACGGCGAAAATATATTATGTCCGTATGACTTTAAATATACGCGAGTTGAACGCTTTCATCCTGTGGAGGTCAACTACGCAACAGGTGCTCGTGATCGTGGTCTTGGCGCACAATTGTCTCTGTTCTTTCAACTCTTTGACGTACGACTGTTAATGAAACTGTCAATCCTACGGCTTCGTTGTTTGTATTATTAATTTCTCTCTGGGCATCGCGTAAACATCAATATCATAAGTGGAAAATTTTCTTATAAATACGTTACGTATAATTAATGTTATGTACACTATACGGATACTAGATTTATCCACTTGACTATGAAACGTCATATGCTTATACATGTCCCATATTTACAAAATGGACAAATTTAGTTTCCGTATAGTGTACAGTGTTTACATCAGCTAATTCTCTTTCTTGCTCGTGTTTGCCTAACCTTTTGTAGAACCTCGTATTCATTCTGTAACTAATTACAACTAATTTGAGAAAGCTATCAATTTGATGGAAGCAAAAAAGTATATGAAACGAGGCTTAGTTTCATCTTTTTTAAAACGATTGGCGCGTTTTGCTCACGCTGAACTCGGTCGCTCAAACTACCACTACAATCAAGCTTGATGCAGTTTTTAGCCCTTGTGTGTAAGTGTGTATTATACACCCAACAGTACATCTACATATAAAAGATGAGGGTGGAATGAATTGTTTCATATAGGTCAGAAACTATTAAAATGTGTATATATATAAGTAAATGTCACTTTGATAATAATAAAAACACCTATCATTTTAGTTTTATTAAAAAATAACGATAACAGCATCTATATAAACAGCGTACGCATCGCAAAAATCATATTATATGCTTATATTGATGGTTTTATTCTGAAACCAATAACTACTCTAGGTGATATCATAAAATGTACGATTGAAGTGATAAATATAATCTGGCATATTTAATAGGCATAATTTACTTCAATAAATAAATATGTATTCACAGCTGTTTTTTTTTTAATTTTCAATCACATTTGAAACAAATATTTTTCATTCTGATCATTGCAATTATATAACATATTGGAGTGTATCAATAAACATATGTTTTGTTATTAGCCTATCCTTCATTGTGATCGAGCCTATTAAACTAACCTAACGATATTTCAATCGAAAGAGTTAACTGCAAATAAGTTTAAATTTAATTTGCTCAAACTTGATCTACTTATAAACAAGAGTTGGACCTAAAAGTGCAGCCAGGATAAAACGGCTCGTGATTGGCTTACGCCAGCGGCTATACGCTACGCTACGCGAGCAACACCGCAGTCAGCCGACCGCCGTCTGACTGCCGTAGCGCGTTTTAAGGAGATCCGTACCTCAGCCCAAAGATCAAAATTTCAATTCAGTTTTCTGAAACTTCTAGTTAATATTTCTCTAAAAGGCTCTATGGTGACCTTCATCTTGATGTTTTCAAGGTCGCCATAGAGCCTTTTAGAGAAATATTCACTAGAAGTTTCAGAAAACTGGATCAAAATTTTGATTTTTGGGCTGGGGTACGGATCTCCTTAAACTCTATTACTTTAAAATATTGAATAGAAAAAGACTTTAATGTGACTCTGCCTGGTCGTGGATTCTTGATCCTGATCCAATAAATGTAGAAGACCTTATAAATTCTCCTAGCTAATCTGAGTAAGTTATTTATTACATACATTGTCAGTACGGGTTTTTCACTAAGTTAAATTATAAACGTTAGAATTGTCAACATCATACGTTGTGAACATCATCGTTTGAAAATTCGTAACCACGAAGTTTAAATTCATCGGTCCTTACGCATGATTTTGCACTTGCATAAAACCACAACTCTACGTGCTTGGTACATACAGACAGATTTCATTGCAACCACGGCTACCTCATTATATACGTGTAAGTTATATTCTCTAAAAATCGCGTAAAAATGTTTTCAATTTCTAAATGATTAAGACATAATTAAAACATAATTATTAATGGTTTTTCTAGGCAATTTATGTTGTTTAACCAACAAATTGTCGACATTCCGTGACACAAGTATTGGCTATACGATACTTTTACTGGGCTACATTATTTTTAGACTTCAATGTGTCAAAAGAAAAAAAATTAGATCCTCTCCGACTACCAATTCGAATTCTTCCTTTCTTTATGTGTAATTCTTCGCTTGTACAAGAACGTATTAACATTTTCGTAAATACGTATCGATTCAATTATACGCCGATATTCGTACATATGCGGAAGGTATATTATCAAGTAATCTCATAAAGACACATTTAATAATTAATTAGTTTCTTTCAGGAATTTTAGAAAGCTGCACCGATTTAAAATTATTCAAGTGCGCAAAGTTACACCAATAAAATTAATTTTATTGACGTGCCAACGGTTGCACCAATTTTAAAATTGTGTGCCCGAAACAACACTAATAATTGTTTCATAACAAATTATTATTGTGTCAAAGGTTGCACAAATATTCCCAAATATTTTAGTGCCCGAAGTAGCACCTCTAAATATTGTTTTAGTAGAGTGCTTGAATTTTCAAATATTACTTCTTATTATTTAGATTCATTTAATATTTTATTTTAATTAATTAGATACATTCGTTACCAATTATTCAACAACCTTCATCAAAAATTATTTCTACAATTAATACTTAGAATTTATAATAAATTAATTGTTTTGTTCAATTTCAATACATTTCCAGTTTTCTTTTCTGTTTTTACAGTTATTCTTCGAACTTTTCAAAAACTTTTTCTACTATCAATATTTAGAATTAACAATATCTACATATATAATAAATTATTCGTTTTCTCATTTTCATTACATTTTTTTTTTGCGTTTTCACAACTATTTTCACAACTGTGTGTTTAAAGTGGCATTAATAATTTAACAACAAATTATTATTATCTAGACGAATGCACAATTATCTGCGAATATTTAAGTACACAAAAGAGCACTTCTACATATTTTCACTAATTTAAGATTTGGGAGAATACAAATTATACAATTATCTGTAAAAAAATTTTAAAATATCCGCAACGTGTTACGATTTGTTTACATTGATAACTAAAAGAATTTACGAATTGTCTATGCAGGTGTAAATTCGTTCACGAAATTCTTGATTCGTATACAAAAATCGGGTTATTTGGGATTTCGTATATAAAAATCGAGTTAGTTGGGGTTTCATATACAAAAATAAAATTTCGTATACGAATTTTCCCCTGAATAGCCAGATCGAACATTTTAACTATGGCAAAAAAAAGACATTATTAAAGAAAAAAATTTATTACGAATGAGAGAATTACGAAAAAATCCTCGTTATAAACTGTTAGAAAAAGAGAAAAAAAAATAAATGAACAAAAGAAAAAGGAACAATTAGAATATAGAACAAAAGTTAATTTTATAAATCTGGAAAAAATTAAAAAATATAGAAAATCCAAGGCCTTCAAGGAAAAAGAAAGAAAAAAAAACCTAATACGACAAAACGAATTAAGAAAAAATGAAATTTATGAACATAACGAAAATCGAATGAACCAAATACGAATTGCTGCATTACGTTTAAATAAAACGTATAAAATAAAAGAAAATGAATTAAACAAAGAACGCAATCAACAATTACGTTTGAACGAGATGTTCACAAAAAATGAAAATGAATTGAACAAAAAACGAACAAAGAACGAAATAAGCAATTACGTTCGGACGAGACATTCACACAGATTGAAAATGAATCAAACAAAGAACGAAATAAACACTTACGTTCAAACGTGCTGTATACCGAAAACGAAAATGAATTGAACAAAAAACGAAATAAAAAATTACGTTCGGACGAGACATTCACAAACATTGAAAATGAATTAAACAAAGAACGAAATAAACAATTACGTTCAAACGCAATATACACCGAAAACGAATTGAACAAAAAACGTAATAAACAATTACGTTCAAACGATCTGTACACCGAAAATGAAAATGAATTGAACAAAAAACGAATAAAACAATTACGTTCAAACGCTACGTACACTGCCATCGAAAACGAATTGAACAAAGAACGAAATAAACAATTACGTTTGTTAGAGGGCCTTTCTTCACAGGCGCAATCAGCGCGAGGTCCTCGACACCCCTGAGCTTCCCCCAGGCACCGCATGTGTGTGTACGAGATTGACGAGCGCTCTGGTCGCTCGCTACACACGCATGACGAGGCCTGACCGGCTGCGACTCACCACTGTTCTGATAGCCTTAGCTGCGTACACGTTGAGTTTCGCTAGCCGAACACAAAGTTCCTTAATCTCATACTTTGAGTATTTATATATAATTATTTTCTTTTCATCGAGTACTTCGAGCGTCGAGTGATAAACAATAAACTATTACTGTGTTAATAATTGAACTATTAGTGTAATTCATTGTGTGATCCTGCTCCTAATTTTCTCTACAAATATAGCTTCATCCAACAACGTTCAAACGCAAAATACACCGAAAATGAAAACGAATTGAACAAAGAACGAAATAAATATTTACGTTCAAATGCAAAATACGCAGAAAACGAAAATGAATTGAACAAAGAACGAAACAAATATTTACGTTCAAACGCAACATACAAGAAAAATGAAAACAAATTGAACAAAGAACGTAATGAAGAATTACGTTCGAACGAGATGTTCAAAAAAATTGAAAATGAATCAAACAAACAACGAAATAAACGATAACGTTCGAATACTATATACACTGATATCGAAAATGAACTGAACAAAGAACGAAATAAAAAATTACGAACTTCGATAGATTATGAAGAAAAAGAAAAACAATTAAACATAATACGAATTTCAAAAATTCGGAGTGATACAATATTATTCCCAAGAATTAAAGAAAATAAATTGGCAATTCAACTAATACGAGATATTTCTCCAAACAGAATATTTTCAAATGATAAAGAAAAAAATAGAAAAAAACTATTAAGATTAGATGAATTATTTAGATATCGTGAAAATTTTATGAATTCAATTAGAAATGAAAATAATAATAATAAAAATTCAAAATTAACAACATTAATTTTAGAATTTTTACAACATAGGAAAGAGGGGCCAGATATAGCCTGCATTTGTTGCAACAATATATTTTTTAAAAAATCAGTCGTTATCTACGACGAAAAAAAAATCATTCTTCGATTACGAAAATTAAAAATAGATTGCAATACAATTTTATTAGATATAAAAAACAATGATTCCATTTACATTTGTAAAACGTGCAATAGACATATTTTAAAAGGGATTGTTCCAAAAATGGCAGAAACTGAGAATTGGAAATTTCCTACTGTACCAGATTATGTAAAAAATTTATCATCTATAGAAGAAAGAATGGTTTCCCCGTACATCCCATTCATGCAAATTAAAGCATTACAACCTTACGCTCTTAACTCTCAACTATCGTTAAAAGGAAGTGTTGTAAACATTAATACAAATATTAATGAAATGATTCAAGTTCTCCCACGTAAATTTGATGATTTATCCGTAATTCAAATTAAATTAAAAAGACATATTGAACATATATCCGATTACATGTACGAAACTATAAAACCAAGTAAAGTATGTAAAGCTTTGAAATATTTGAAAGATACGCCGCTTTATTTAGAACATAAAATACATATTGATAAAACTTCTTCAATAATTATGAATATGACAATGAAGATTTAGATTTTGTAGTTGATGAAGAAGATTTACGAAATATAGAAAATACTTACAATTTAAATTCATTAAAAGAACTGAACAACTTAAAATCGAATCATAATAATATAATAGATACGTATGAATTAAATGACGAAGTGCTGTTATATGATAACAATGATTATTCAAATAACAGTATTCAACCAATTATTTTAGCACCTGGACAAGACAAACAACCACTTCCATGGCATAAAGTATCTAATATAGATGAATTATGTTTTCCCAAAATATTCGGAGGATATCACTTTGATAAATTGAACAAATTAACATATGCTGAACGAATACTATCAGAAGTCCGTAGAAGAGATAGGAGATCTTGTGAGCCCACAAGACTATTATTTATGGCAAAGCAAAAATTGTAAAAATCAGTTTACTCTAATATGAACATTTGCTTAAGAAAAATTACGAAAAATGAAAATTTCAAAGCAGCTAATGTATTAGATACAAAAACATTACAAGATATTTACCGACAAGACGAAGGTTATAGATTTTTGACTCAAGTTAGATCTTCACCATCATATTGGCAAAGTAAAAAAAAACATTTATTTTCTATGATAAAACAATTAGGATTTCCAACATTATTCATAACATTGTCAGCATCAGAAACAAAAAAATTTCGATTTATTGTCAATTTTATATAAATTAAAACATAATAAAACTTTAAGCAACAAAGAATTAATAAATTTACTTTCCCAGCGAAAAAACAAAATTAATAAAGGACGATCCTATAACATGTGTGCGTTATCTTAATGAAAGATTTCACAGAATATTTAAATTGCTAACAACCAAAGATGGAATATTAGGTGATAATTATGTAACTGATATGTTTATCAGATGTGAATTTCAGCAACGAGGTTCAGTACATCAACACGCTGTATTGTATTGCAACAATGTACCATCTTATGACGAAAATGATTTAGAATCAGAAACTAAATTTATAAATTTTTCAAACAAATTTATTACGTGCAGATACGACCCGAAAAATCTGTACATGATGTTCCAAAGACATAAACATCAACAAACATTGTTGAAGCATAGAGACATAGTGTGTAAGCTCTGCTTTGTTTTCTCTGCGCTCCGTTTTGTCGCCCGGTGTATCTCACCTGTATGAGTGTGTGTGTGCCACGAGTGCGCGTGCTTCGTGCGAGTGTGCAGATACCGCCGAGCGTCGAGAGAGAGACCTCGCTTTCTTGTATACCTACTTTTTGTAACTTATTTAATTGTTCTCTAATAAAGATTCACTTGTTTAACTAATTGCGTTAACAGGTTATGGGCCCAGACACGCGTAAAAAGTAAAAGACAGTTTGTTAAACGAGGAAAAAGAAAGTGTAGTGAAAAGTCGCTATAGTGTTGCGATCGTAGGTTAAGAGTGATCAAGATGGCGAGCGAAATTTCAACTCAGCACATCGAGAAGCTGAACGCAACCAATTTCCAAATGTGGAAATTTCAGCTTCAAAATCTGTTCATTGCTCAAGGCATAGAGGATATTGTTGATGGTACGAGGGAGAGACCCACTCAAGCCGGAGTCGAGCAAAAAAGTTGGCTCAAAGACGACGCAAAGGCCAAGTTCTTAATATCCTCAGCAATGGAGCCTGAGCAAGTGAGACATATCTTGATCTGTGAAACATCGAAAGAGATGTGGACGAAGCTAAAGCGACACGCACAATGCTCGTCGACCCACAAACTCCTGCTCACTCAAAGATTCCACGAGTATCGCATGAGCTCGACAGACTCGGTTGCTACGCACATCGCCAAAGTGTCAAATATGGCACGGCAGTTATTGGACGTGGGAGAAAATGTCTCCGACCTCACAATAACCGCGAAAATTCTGGCGAGCCTTCCATCCAAATTCAAAGGATTTCGCAGTGCATGGAACAGTGTGGAGCCTACACGACAAACCGTCGAATATCTGCAACAGCGCCTTCTCGAGGAGGAGTCATTCCTAGAAGGAGATATCGAGGAAGACGCCAAAGCTCTCGCAGCGCAGTGAGAAAAGGTGGAAGGTAGGTGGCGCGAACGGTGCTCCAAAGAAGAAAGTCAGCAAGCAACAATACAGGAAGAACGTGAAGTGCTTCTCGTGCAACAAAAAAGGCCACTATGCCAGAGAATGCACACAGAAAGATTCCAGCAGAAGCTCCACGAGCAATGACGAAGGCAATGTTGCATTGGTCGTCTCAATCAATGAAAATAGTGGATCGTCAAATACTCAAGTGTCCAACGAGACTAAGCAGATTCTGGCTGCCAACATCAAAGATATCTGGCTGACCGATAGTGGTGCGTCAGAACACATGACATCGCGACGTGAGTGGTTTGTCGACTATCGTCCACGAAAGGATGGCAGCACAGTCTCGTTGGGTGACGATCACGAGCATGAAATCGTCGGTGTTGGTACGATCATTGTGAAACGACTCGTAAACGAGAAATGGCGCGACGGACGCATTGAAAATGTTCTGCATGTTCCCGGCATGAAGAAAAATCTGCTATCCGTCGGCGTGTATGTAAAGAAAGGTTTCGATGTCTCATTTAAGAAGAATGCCGTCTACATACAAATAAAAAATGAAACTTATGCATTTGGAATTTTACAAAGCAACAATACGTACAGAATGATAATGCGAGTAGCCAACAAAACGGCAGACAAGCAAGCCAATATCGCCACCAGCTTACAATGCCTGCATGAACGCCTGGGACATCTCAACGCACGCGCGTTAAAAGAGCTTGTTGACAAGAAACTGATACGTGGGGTCGAGCTGAGCGATCGGAAGAATTTCTTCTGCGAGTCATGTCAGTTGGGAAAATCACATCGACTGCCCTTTGTACCACGAAAGGAGAAAATAATCACTAAGCCCGGTGAATTCGTACACAGTGATGTGAGCGGCCCAATGTCTGAGGAATGTCTGCTCGCTTCTTCGTCACCTTTATTGACGATGCCACCAATTATCGCTTCATTTACTTCATGAAACATAAAGCTGATGTGTTTGAAAAATTTAAAGAATATGAAAGGGCAGTGGCAAATAAGTTTGGACGTCCTATCAAAACCCTACACTCAGACAATGGTCGAGAATATGTCAACAGCAACATGCTACAGTATATGAAGGAAAAAGGCATCAGCTTCCAGACATCAGCACCGTATACGCCTCAGCAAAACGGCAAGGCTGAAAGAAGCAACCGTACTGTCGTCGAGTGCGCAAGGACAATGCTTCTCTCGTCAAGCCTGCCACGTTCATTGTGGGCGGAAGCAGTAAACTGTGCGACATACCTGCTCAACCGAGTCCTGCGCTCTAGCCAATGCAGTAAAATCACAGCTTATGAGGCCTGGACAAGGAAAAAGCCCACTCTGGATCATGTCAGAATCTTTGGAGCAAATTGCTTCATTAATGTGCCAAAGATTTTCACCAAAAAGTTTGATCCGAGGGCAAAGAAGGCGGTTCTTGTAGGCTACGATAAAGACTCAAAGAACTACAGAGTCTACGATGCAGAAAGCAAGAGAGTTTCTGTATCCAGGGACGTCGTCCTTTCCAACATGCAGACTGCCAAGATGGATTCTGAAGCAGACGATGGGCTCAGAATCAGTATGGACAGCGGCATTGAAGTGGATGATCAACCACTGAAGTTGGAGCAGCATAATCAAGAGGATGAGTACGATACAGCTGACGACCTGGAGGCTGAGCTACCGGATGGCAACGACGAACTGAAGATCAACGATTCACCTCAAGAGAAACGACAACTAAGAGATCGATCTCTGCTCAAAGCACCCACGAGATACGAGGCAAACGTGGCAGAGATAAGTGTGCCTTGCACATATGAAGAAGCTGTCACTGGACCTCATGCGGCACAATGGACTCAGGCAATACGCGAAGAGCTGGCAGCTCACGATGAGAATGGCACGTGGTCTTATGTACCCAGAAACCCCGCAAAAGCTCCAATAAAATCTAAATGGGTGTTTAAGGTAATTGACAACACTCAGGACAACTCACCCAAGTTTAGGCAAGATTATGCGCAAAAGGGTTTCAGCAGAAACAGGGTATCGACTACACTGAGACATTCGCACCAGTCGTCAGATACGATTCTCTCCATGTGCTTCTCGCTTTGATCGCTCAAGAGGACCTGGAAATGATCACATTCGACGTTCGCACTGCCTTTTTATACGGTAATCTACAGGAAGTAATCGACATGGAAATCCCCATAGGAGCAGAAGTCAACAACATTGCGAGAAGAGACGTCGAAAAGAAGACACGTATGAAAGCGAATGTATGTGAGAATACAAAGTATGTGTGTCGTCTAAATAAATCTCTATACGGACTTAAACAAGCTCCGAGATGTTGGAACTAGGTTCAAAGAATTTTTGTCGAAATTCGGATTTATTGAAAGCGACGCGGACAAATGTATTTTCGTGAGTACCGTGATGACCGAACACGTCTTCTTAGCTCTGTACGTCGATGACGGGTTAATTGCATGCATATTGAAAACCGTGATAAAAACTATAGTCGAGTCATTAAGAAAAGAATTTAAAATCACTATTGGTGATGGCAGCTTTTTCGTTGGTATGGAGATTTATCAAGATCGTCATACAAAGAGTCTCTTTATAAGCCAAGGTGCATATGCGAGACGCACCATCGACAAGTATGGAATGAGTGATGCCAATCCAGTGTCTGTACCCGCAGATCCGAACAATACTCTTCGACCGGTCGAAAACGACGATGATTGCTTAGACAATGTCCCATACCGCGAACTAGTCGGGTCGCTGACGTATCTAGCAATTATTTCGCGTCCGGATATAGCGTTTGCTACGAGTGACGTCAGTAAATTTTTGAACAAGCATAACATGCAACATTGGCGTGCTGTAAAGGATATATTAGCTTATCTTAAGATGGAAATTTTAGTATTAAACATAAATTATCAAAAATTGCAAATGCATTTATTAATGACAGCGTCATGTCCTCACAAGAAGCTGCATACTAAGTTTTATCATTACCCTTGAGTTACTCAACTAGAACATCAATATACATTAATACTGTCCCTAAAAATGAACGATGTAGAATACTAAAAAAATAAACAAGATTTACAAAAACTTCCAAAAAATTCAGAAGACATTTATAAATCAAATATATTTGATAAGTATGAAAATAGGAAAAACGAATTTGTCAATTTGTGCCTAGCTGATTTCGCATGTAAATATAGTGATCCACATAAACTTATTAATACTAACAATAACGAATGATGGTGACTTTTCAAATTTAACATAAAATCAAAGAAAAAAAGATAAAATTCTTCGACATCGCAAATATCGATTAGAAAACGACCCAATCAATTACTGCAGAGAACACTTATTATTATTTTTTCCTTTTAAAAATGAAGATTGCGATATAAACCATAAAAATATCGAACAATTATTTTTGCAAAATTATGATTTAATAATGATGAACAAAAACAAATATTTCAAAATTAAAGAAACAGAAATGGAACTAGCGTTGAAAAATTTAGAAATCCAAGAAAATAATGACGATAATAACAATGACGATAACGATGATTTAAATATAATAGAAAAGATTAATATTTTTCAACAAATTGGAGAACAAGAACAAATAAAAGAAAAAATAATTTACAAAACTTTTCCGTTTTTAAAACAAATATGAAATATATCTGAAATAAATACATTAAACACGCAACAAATGAAATAGTTATGCACGTATACATTGTTTTACAACAGAACAATTACCATTAAGAATATTTATTAATGGATCAGCAGGAGTCGGAAAAAGTACAGTAATTAATGCATTGTACCAATTATTATCTATACATTTCAACGAAATTCAAGGAGAAAACACAAGTAATAATAAAATTTTACTATGTGCACCTTCTGGAAAGGCAGCATATTTAATAGGTGAAGTTACTTGTCACCATGCATTTGCTCTTCCAGTAACACAATATGGAAAAAAAAATGTCAGATTTATCTGAAGATATTGCAAATACAATAAGAACCAATTTCCATTCTATTAAACTTATCATTATTGATGAAATCTCAATGGTTGGTAGTAAAATGTTTCACAGAATTGATACAAGATTAAGACAAATATATGGCATTAATAAAAGTTTCGGAGGAATATCCATAATAACTGTTGGAGACTTACATCAATTACCACCTGTTATGGATAAACCAATTTATAAATATCCATCTGATCTATCCACACTCGGACATAACGTATAGGATGAATTTACTATGTTCGAATTAACAAAAGTAATGAGACAACAACACGATATGGCTTTCATTAATATTTTAAATAATTTGGCTCACGGAACATTAACAGGTACAGATTACTTATTAATTAATACAAGAATGACACCAGAACAAAATATTCCAACAAACGCTATACGATTATATGGCTTAAATAAATTTGTTGACAAATACAATAATGATAAAATTAAAAATTTTCCAGGAAAAACATTTGTTTCCATTTGTAAAGATGTTATCAAAGATCATGTTGCAGAACATCAAAAAATTCAAATATTAGAATCATTGTGTTACCGCTGCGGGCCAAACGAAAGATGCGACGAGATGATTGCACGCGTATGTAGCGACTGCTGTATGTGATCCAAGGGGCAATCAAAACGTAGACGCAACTTCTTATTTGATAAACAAATAACTTCTTTATTAAACAAAAAAAAACAATAAGTAACGGATAAAAAAAAAAGCTATTCTCTTGTGAGGCTTGCAGGCTCAACAAAGCTCCGTGCTGGAGTAAGAAAAAAGATAGCGATGGCGAGATGCGATGCTTCACAGAGCTAACGGTTAACTAAACAATTATAACTTAAACATAACTAAGACCGACTCACGACTCAACATTACTTGGCGCTCGTTCCCTCTCCATCCCTTCTCTCACTCCAGCAACCCAGTCCCGAAGCTCCACAACCGAACATACCGCCCGCGTTGACACTACACAGTGTCAAAAAAAAAAAATAATAAATAACATTTAAAATTGTACATAGTAAAAGCTCGCACATACATTAAAAAAGGTAATCAAGTAATTACAGATTTACATTTATAAATCACTATCCGTATTACAACTAACATATAAAATATAACTAATAAACGAAAACAAAATTTACTAAAAGAAAGAAACAACAAATCAATTTCTTTTTCGCCGTTGCTCGATGTAATACTCCTCAGCATCTGAGTCTGTTGGAAGCCTCGTCAACTTTACGACCGGGCGCGTGAACGTAGATTGAGCCGTTCGCACGGTAGCCACACGCACCAGTCCGTCCGCTCCAGGGTGAGTCGTCACAACGCGACCGAGAGGCCACTCGGAGGGCGGAGAGAGGTCATCTCGAATCAGCACCATATCTCCTTCCTGTAAATTGGGCCTTGGATCGAGCCATTTGTAGCGCTGCTGATATTGATTCAGTACTTCTCTGCGCCAACGAGTCCAAAACATGTCACGCATGCTGCGCAGCAGTCTCCAGCGACTCGTGAGATGCGTGCGTTTTTCCTCAGGGTCATAGGGCTCAGGGTAACCCAGAAGCGAAGTTCCCGTCAAGAAGTGGGCAGGCGTGAGGGCTGCAAGCTCTTCGGGGTCACTTGACATCGGGCAGAGGGGCCGAGAATTTAAACACGCCTCGATACGTGCTGCCAAAGTTGAAAGTTCTTCGAATGTCAAGCGAGAACTCCCGATCACTCTTCTTAGATGATGCTTAAAACTGCGAACTCCAGCCTCCCACAGTCCTCCGAAATGCGGCGCTCGAGGCGGTATAAATGTCCATCGCACGCCTCTCCTTCCTAACGTCTTCTCGAGTCCGACGCGAAAGGCCGAACTTTGCCTGAACAGCGACGCAAGCTCCTTGGATGCACTCTTGAAGGTCGTCGCATTGTCCGAATACATCACCGACGGTGGACCACGACGAGAGACGAAACGATCGTACGCTGCGAGAAAGGCCGAAGCAGTCAAGTCGGACACGATCTCCACGTGAACAGCACGAACCACCATACACACGAAAATCGCTATGTAGCCCTTGGTTGCTCTTGCTCCTCTTCCTTTGGAAAATAAGACTGGCACTGGTCCTGCGTAATCCACACCAGTGATCGAGAAGGGTCGTCCAGGCCTCACTCTATCAGCGGGAAGCGGAGCCATTTGCTGACTGATGGCCGCCGCTTTGTATCTCGTACACCTGACGCACCGCTGACAAACGCCCCTGATCACGCGCACGCCGCGAGTGATCCACACCGAGCGTGAGAGGTGCGAACGCATCAGTTGAGGCCCACCATGCAACAAGTCTTCGTGAGTCGCCTCGATCATTCTACGCACAAGTGGACAACCCCCGGCAATATAATAGGGTGTCTCTCGTCGTATGGCAGCTGAGCATTGTGAAGCCGCCCGCCGACACGCAGGATGTCTTCGCTGTCGATAAACGGTGCCAATCGCACGAGTAAACTCCGCTTGTGCAGAGCTGTTCCAGCCCTCAACGCTCGCAGCTCTTCCGAAAAATGATGAGCCTGAATTAACTTGAAACATAAAAGTCGAGCTTTCATCCACTCGACACTGCTATCCTCTCGCAGCGGCACAGAGCGAGTGCGCCACCTGCGACACAGCGAGATAATTTTTATCATCTTGTTAAAGCTTGAAAACTTGCTAAAATCCGGTAAGCAGTCCGTCACGGCATCAGTCGCCGCTCGCACGTCGATCTCCACAGCCGACGCAGACGCTGCAATTTCATTTGCCGATGCTAGCTTCGGCCACGACGTCTCCTCCTCTATAAGCCACCTGGGTCCAGCCCACCAGAGAGAAAAATCCGACAGCTCCAGGGGGGTAAGGCCTCTTGTAGCGCAGTCCGCCGAATTATCCATAGTGCGGACGTGATTCCAATGGGCATCCGGAAGCTTCGTCTGGACCTCGCTTACCCGATTGGCGACGAAAGTCGGCCAACGCGATGGATGACAGGCGATCCAATCCAACACGACTTTCGAGTCCGACCAACAATAAATTTTTGCAGGTGCAAATCTCAATTCATCGATCAAGTGCCTTGCGAGTCGAACCAGCAGAACCGCAGCACAAAGCTCCAGTCTGGGCACTGTTTGGACTTTTGTTGGAGCGAGCTTCGTCTTGGCAACGATCAAATGCGACGCTCGTCCCGGTATGACCGCGTAAATCGCCGCCGCATACGCTCTCTTGGAAGCGTCAGCAAATCCGTGGAGCTGCCACTCCTCCCCCTCGAAGATGTCCAGCCACCTCCCGACTCGCATGCGTGACACGTCGGGCAGAGTACTGGTGAAGTCCTTCCATCGCTGCTCCAAAGCTGCGGGAATCGGCGCGTCCCAGTCTACACCATCAAGGCATAGATCCTGTAGCAAGATTTTGGCCGATACCAACGCGGGAGAAAGCCAGCCTAGAGGGTCAAATGTTCGTGCAATTGCAGCCAGGATAGATCGTTTTGTGACCTCGACCGGCTCAGGGCGTGCCGCAAACTGGAACGTGAAACTATCCTGCGATGGCAGCCACTTGAGTCCCAGCGTTGAAACCATTTCGTCGACCCTCAGTGGCACTGCATCCCGTGACTCCGACACAAGGCCGTCGATGAGCCTGGGATCAGAGGCAGCCCACTTACCAAGCCTCATCCCCGCCGACTCGAGCAATTTCACGATTTGGTCTCGGCGCGACAAGGCTTCCTCCAGCGAGTCCGCTCCGAAAAACACGTCGTCCACGTACAGCTGATGGCGCAATGCTCCGGCCGCCTCGGGGTACGTATTCTTTCCATCCTCGGCCAATTGCTGCATCACACGCAGCGCTAAAAACGGAGCCGATGCCGTGCCATATGTAACCGTGGTACATCTAAAATCTTGTATTGGCGATGATGGCTCGAGACGCCACAGCACTCTCTGGAAGTCCACATCGTCCTCGTGTACTCGAATCTGCCGGAACATCTTCTCGACGTCTGTGGTTCCGGCACATTTAAAAAATCGCCAGTTGGTCAGCACCACTGTGATATCCGCCTGAAGCTTGGGTCCCGGCAGCAGCACATCATTGAGCGAGAGCCCGTTTGTTGTCTTGCGTGAGGCGTTGAAGACGACTCGAATCTTTCCTGGCTTGTCGTCACGAAACACGGCATGGTGCGGCATGTAAAAAGACGGACGAGAGCGTTGACTGTGTGGTACCAACTCCATGTGACCCAGCTCCACGTATTCCTTCATGAACGCCGAGTAAGCCTCGCACAGTGAAGTGTTGAGCAAAAACCGCTTCTCTGTGCGCAATAAGCAAGCCTGTGCGGCGCCGCGCGAATCTCCCAAAGCGAGCTGCTTTGCGAATGGAAGTCGCACGACGAACCTGCCGGTCTCGTCTCTGTAGTGGGTACTGATAAATAAATCTACGCAGCGCTTTTCCTCTTCAGTGAGATGCTGCTTTTCTTGCACTTCTTCGAGTTCCCACAGCTTTGAAACCATCGAAGAGACAGACGGCTCGACAATCGTATGAAAAGCTCTTACGGTTGCGATATCGAGAAACTTCCTGTCTGGAAGCATCGGGCCAGTAATGATCCAACCAAATACGGTGTTCTGCGCGACTGGAGCCCCTATCCCTCCTTTCACCAATCCTTCCATTATCAATAATGGATAAACGTCGGCGGCCAACACGCAGTCGACCTTAGCAGGAATATGAAATTGTGGGTCAGCCAACTCGAGATCCTTCAAATGCGGCCACGCATCAACTGGTATTTTTTGCTGCGGTAGGTATCTTGTTATCTCCGGTAATATCAATGCCGAAATCTCCATGGCAAAATCTGCGAGCTTCAGGGACCCGACCGTGCAGCACATCTCGCTTCGCGCCTTTGCGGTCACTCCAGCGCCAAGCCCGATGATAGCCCATGCTGTCTTCTTCCTGGATAGCTGTAGTTGCGCAGCCAATCGCTCCGAGATGAATGATCGCTGCGCAGCGGGGTCGATCAAAGCTCGCACGGTCAATGAAGTTCCGTCCGCTGCCATTATCTTCACGCGCGCCGTAGCAAGAAAGATGTCCGCGCTCGCGATTGTTGTATGCGCATTGACTATTGGCTCCATCATAGACTCCGCCTCAGGGTCCTCAACGCCGTCGACTCGGTCCTCACTGCCACCGCTCGCATCTCGACGTCTCGTCACCCTCCTGTCAGCATCGTCGGCGTGGAGCTTAGTGTGATGCTTTTTCCGACAAGTCCAGCATCGCGAACTCGACGGGCAGCGATCGACAAAATGCGACCTATGTAAACAATTCAGGCACAGCTTCTTCTTCCTGCAAAATTCCAAACGCTGAGGTTGAGACATAGCCAAGAACCTGAAGCACTTATGGAGCCAATGCGCAGATTGGCACAAATCGCAAAGAGGCGCGTTTTTTGGTTCAGTGGTGTCCTCCTGCACCTGCGTGTTATTGGCGAACACGCGCTGCTGTCCTCCATTGCGAGATCTTGACGAGTGAGCATCACGGTTTTCAGTGGATGGTCTTGCTTGCTCCAAGGAGTGAATGCGTCTCTCGAGAAAGTTTACGAGATCGCTATAGGTCGGCAGATCGGCGTCGTCTTCACGCGAAATCTCCCACGACTCACGAGAGTTCGCATCCAACTTGCGTACCACGCAGTGCACTATCCATGCATCGTAGTATTCTACCGGACACTGAAGTTCCTTCAATGAGCGAAATGCTTCCTCCGAGTGATCGATGAGATCGCTGAGCTCCTGCGCACTTCGCGTCTTTACCATGGGTAGCTGAATCAGATGCTCGAGAGTGTTTGTAAGTCGGATACGCTTATTATCGTATCGACGCATCAATTTATCCCACGCGACATCGAAGTTGGCCTCGGTGATTTCCATTCCTCGCAAGCGCAGTGCAGCTGGGCCTTGAAGTGCGTTCAAAAGGTGCTGCAGTTTGGCCACTTTTGGGATTGACTCCTTGTCTCGGACTAGTGAGGAGAACCGCTGCTTAAAGCTCTCCCACTCGTCTTGCTTGCCAGAAAATTTTGGAAGCGCAAGGCTAGGCAGTGCAGAAAACTGCTCGATTCTGAGCTCAGATCGACTCGTCGGGGCCGCTCCCGCGGCCTGCGAAGCAGGAGGGGGCGGACGTCTGAGGGCGAGCAGGTCTCTGAGGCGTGACTTCGCGCTGATGTATTCCATCTCGACAAAACTATAACCGTCCTCGGCGAAATATTGATGTGTTGCATATTCCTTCTCATAGCATACCAGGTGGTCGTGATTCTTTGTAAATTTCTCCCAATATGATTCCAACAGCTCCAATCTTGCCACAAAATGCGATTCCGTTTGATTTTCTGCTCCCACTTTTTCAGTCGAGTTCGAATAAAAATTTGCTAGGTATCCCGCCAATTTTACCTGTTTCGTCAGTAGGGCTTCCATGGTTTATTTACTTTTAGTGTGGTAGACGACGGTTGGTGACAGACAATATTGTAAGGCAAATTGCTTCGCGCCGAGCTTTCTCTTGTACATAAACACTGGCGAGTTGACTGTTACTGTTGATTTGACTTTCGCTTCGTAATTCTTTTTTTTTTGCTTTTTCTTTTTTTTTTTCGTGATCTGCTAAACCAATGCTCTGCTACCAATGTTACCGCTGCGGGCCAAACGAAAGATGCGACGAGATGATTGCACGCGTATGCGACTGCTGTATGTGATCCAAGGGGCAATCAAAACGTAGACGCAACTTCTTATTTGATAAACAAATAACTTCTTTATTAAACAAAAAAAAAAATAAGTAACGGATAAAAAAAAGCTATTCTCGTGAGGCTTGCAGGCTCAACAAAGCTCCGTGCTGGAGTAAGAAAAAAGATAGCGATGGCGAGATGCGATGCTTCACAGAGCTAACGGTTAACTAAACAATTATAACTTAAACATAACTAAGACCGACTCACGACTCAACATTACTTGGCGCTCGTTCCCTCTCCATCCCTTCTCTCACTCCAGCAACCCAGTCCCGAAGCTCCACAACCGAACACATTGGTTACCAAAAAAAGGCAAGACTGCGGAGGATTAAGTCATCCTTTACAATTAAAATTAGGAATCAAATACATGATTACATCAAACATATGCGTAGAAGATGGTTTAGTAAATGGAGCCTACGGAACATTAAAATGGATGGATTTTACAAATGATAATGAACCAATTATAGCTTGGATAGACTTTGGAAAAAACAAAAAAATTGGAAGACAAGCTAAACTAAAATATCAAATTGCCGTATAAAACAATAACATTTTAAAAGGTTTAGTTCCAATAACAAAAAAGATATACCAATTAATTTTAAAGCAGATTTAGAAATAATAAGAATACAATTTCCATTAACACCTGCTGAAGCTATTACAATACATAAAAAGTCAAGGTGAAACATACGATAGTGTGTGCTTAGACTTCAGAGAATTCAACAAAACACCTACAACCAATGCTTTACTCTACGTAGCCTTCAGTAGAGTAAGACGCTTAACAGATTTATATTTGTTATATAGATATAACAAATATGCAGTATATATTTTGATTATAATTTCAACGTTTATTCTGCAATATCTGACAAGTGCGGACTGTGTAAAGTTGGAAATTTACAACAAGCATGCACATTAGAACTAAATAACGTTAAAACATTAATAATTCACCTTAAAATTTTCAAACTTGTTCAAAATGGAACGGATACTAATACAATGAAATTGCACATTAAATTAAATAATTTGCCTCAAACGAATATAATTATTGACAACAAATCTTACATTTAAAAGTGCGATTTCCATCACGGAGAAACAATAAATACTGGACATTACACAAACATTATATACGATCGCCAACGAAACCAATTTCATTCAATTAGTGACACCAAAAAATCATTAACAACATGGCCGAATTACTCAAAAAATATTTACGTACTAATTTATGAATTATCGCCTTAATTTTGTTTCCCTAAAATTCTGTTTTAGATACGCACTATTTTCTGAATTTTAAATCATAATACAACTTTTTTGTAAACTATCTTTAATAACAACACCTCTTATTTTCAATTACGTTTTTTTACAACTGGGTTCATTTACACAAAAACAAACAAAAACAACTTGTTTTGAAAATTAAAAAAAGTTAAAAAAAATTTTTTTTATAAGTAATTGAAATAAAAAAACCATTTACATTACGTTGAAAATGATAAATTTTCCATAAATGGGCGAAATAAAAAAAATTTTTTTTCTTTTATAAAAAAATTAATTGTGTGGGCTTCATCCTTGAGACATTAAACAAAACAATAAATGCAATTGAATTCAACGGGATTCATCGTCTCGTTTTCTACATAAGGCTCTGCACACGGTACACACATACACACACACACATACATACAGACATGTGTTGGGAATTCGATCTAGTTTACAAAAATGTAAACGAAATTGTCGTTCGAGGTCTGGTTCAAAAACTCATATTCGAACCCATCACATAGCTTCCTCTATGGAGGAAGCAAAATTACTTAAAGCAGCGCATGACGAAGTTGATCGTTTAATACGAGAAGATATCGTTACAGAAAGTAACAGTCCATGGTGTAGTTGCCCGGTAATAGTGCCAAAGAAAGACGGAAAAATTATATTTTGTATCGACTTCCGAAAGATCAATCAAATAACTAAAAAAGATGCATATCCCATGCATCATATGGATTCTATTCTAGACAATTTGAGGAACGCAGAATATTTATCGAAAATTGATCTTTCGCAAGCTTATCACCAGATTCCGCTACATCCAGATAGCAGAGAAATCACGGCATTTGCATTGCCTGGCAAAGGCTTATTTTACTATAAAAGGTTACCATATGGATTATGCAATGCACCTGCGAATTTTCAACGCGCAATGGATAATATTTTCGGTCCGGAATGGCAACCGCATGTCTTTATATATATCGACGATATTATTATAGCCACCCCTACTTTTGACGATCATAAATATTGGCTCGAAAAAGTAATCGATAAATTAAATAGCGTAAACCTGACGATAAATAAAGAAAAGTCGGAATTCTGCTGTCAAAGTGTTTAATTCTTAGGTTACATAATAGATCGAGAGGGACTTCGTACCGATCCCGACAAGGTAAAAGCCGTATTAAACTGCCCTCCACCGAAAAACTAAAATCAAGCAACTAAAATGCTTTATGGGTATGGTAGGCTGGTACAGCCCCTTCTTAAAAGATCTTGCCGAAATAAGAACAGCACTGACGAAACTAACGCAGAAAGACATCGCTTGGCACTGGGGACCTGAACGCATGCTAACCGAAGCTCCGGTACTCGCGCGAGAGACCAGACCCGACATAATGTTTACTTTACAAATAGACGCAAGTAATTTCGCACTCGGCGCCGTACTTACCCAAGATTCAACGGCGAGGAACACCCGATCGCATACGCGAGTCGGGCCCTCACAAAACAAGAGCAAAACGCGGTAACAGAAAAGGAATGCTTGGCAGTCCTTTGGGCTGTCGAGAAATATCGAGGATACATTTTAGGCTCGCACTTCAGAGTAATCACTGATCATGCTAGTCTAAAATGGTTGCATAACTTAAAAGATCCAACCGGCAGATTGGCGAGGTGGGCGACAGCACTCCAAGCCTATAGTATGGAAATAATACACCGAAAAGGTGCACTTCACAAAGTGCCAGACTATTTATCTAGATCGATAGAAGAAATTGCATCGATAGACGATAGAACTGCTGCGAATTGGGACGAGTGGTAAATGACCCGTATACACGAAGTAGCAAAAGATCCCGATAAATTTCCTGATTACCGAATTCACGATAATTCATTGTATATTAATCGCCCTAGTAAAACCACCGACCCATTGAATCCAGACGTAAATAATTGGAAGCTTGTGATACCACATTCACTGCGAGAGAAAGTGTTATTCGAAGCACATGATACTCCGCACGCTGGTCATCTCGGACGCGAGAAGACTTTCGAGCGAGTAGCTCTCTCGTACTACTGGCCAAAAAATGCGCACAGATACTTATAAGTACGTTCAAAAGTGCTTGAAATGTCAGCTGCACAAAGTGTCGCAACAATTACCGGCAGGATTAATGGGAAAACGGGAACTTGAAGGACCTTGAATAGATGTAGCATCCGATATTATGGGACCCTTCCCGCGTAGTAAAAATGGAAATTGCTACATAGTCGTGTTTGGAGATCTTTTCACTTATTATATCGAAATTCGAGCGCTGCGTAAGGCCAACGCGACGATATTGAAAAGTTTCGAAGAACTTGTACTATTTAAATGGGGTTGTCCGAAATATTTTCTTACCGACAATGGTACGGAATATTCGAACAAAGCCATTACCCGTAGAATGCAAGAGCTCGGCATTGTACAGACATTTATCGCAGCGTACCATGCGCAAAGAATATCCGATAGAAAGATTTAATCGATCGATAAAAACTATGACTGCAATTTTCGTGGAACACGATCACACGCTGTGGGATCAACATCTACCGAAATTTGCATTTGCGATTAATACATCAATTAATGTTTCGACAGGATTCTAGACGGCATACCTTAATTTCGGCAGAAACTTGCGAACGATCGTAACTATAAGAAATGAACTCGAAAATTTATCGACCTCGTACGAATCATTGACTCAAGAAGCGTCGGCAAACAGAGTTGAACGATTACCAGCAATATACGATATCGTTAATAGAAACGTAGAACACGCAAATAAAAATCAAGCTAAGTATTATAATAAAAAATATAAAGATATTAAATTTAATATCGATGACCTAGTGTTACGCAGAAATTACACTCTATCATCAAAAGCGAATAATTACGCATCGAAACTTGGACAGAGGTACTGAGGACCGTATAGAGTGATAAAAGTAATATCGTCAGTAATGTATGAAATACGACACCTAAAATTTAAACAAACAGCGAATGTACATGTTTCCGGCATAAAACCGTTTGTATCTGATGATACGATAGATAACAATAATACAAATAACAATGTTGATTCAAATGACCAACGCAATAAAATAGAATCGATCATTGTCGAACCGAACGTCAAACCGTCCGATGCAGAAGTCAAAGACGCGCAGATCGAAAAAAAAACGATAACAGCGCGTGTACGACAAGGACGGCAACAAACGACACAGACGCAAGTGGCAGAGACCACTGGCAACAGCAGCGCGCAAAACGACAGCGGAGTCGCCAGTACACGGCGAACCCGCAAACGCGACACACAGCAGCAAGCAACAACAAAAAAGAAAAGTGGTGAGGTCAAGAAGTCAAATGCCTGTAATCGAAAACAAGAAAATGATAGTGTCAAGAGGGTTACACCTGAAACTAACAGAAAGGCAGCGAGAATTAGCAGCAGCCTGGAGAGAGAAACGTCACCAAGGCGATATAACCTCCGAAAAGAAGTGGACTCGACAGCACTCGAAACCAGCAACCCGACGCCAACAAAAGTGATGGACGCGAGTACAATAGCGCAAACAGAGTATAACAAAGAGAAATCGAAACCGTGAATTAACTTAACAAAACGGTGACAGGCTACAAACTCGAGAGATGCGAAATACAGAACTCAACATCTCTGCAGTAATTTCGAAATCGAAGAACGAGTGGTGGTCACAACACAAGAAACGACAATCACCCACGTTCTAAATCGTACATATACGATTGCATCGGAATCGACAGTGCGCACAATGGATTGTGAAGTAATACTAAATACAAGTGCAGACGAGTTTGAACTGATAAAAATTGGCACAGCCTGGTGCCATATACCGGTGCGATACCGAAACAACAAGTGCCACCCATACAAGCCGAAAAAAGAACGCACCGAAGCTGAGTGTATACACATCATTATCGTGCTGGAATTGCAAAATACCAGGCCACCTCTACAAGTGTTGAATATTGTATTAGAACTTTGTGTACTCTCAACTAACGCAATCGACCCCCCTCCTTCCCTGCTTGAGCGCTTTTCTCGACTCGAAGACTCGTGAGTCTATTTGTGCGTGTAAGCTGTGTTTGGCAGAGATTTCTTGAAACTCGGTAGAGAAGGACTGCCTTTGCCTCTCTACCTGCTATTGTCATTAGTCTATAATTATTTTCCTAGTCTGTTATTTATTTTGTAAACCGACTTGCTTTGAAAGTGTTATTCAAATAAAGCAGAAGAATAGTTCAAAGTCATAACTTTTTCTTTCTACTATACTCGATTATAAAGAATTGACCATTTGGTCCTTCGAGCCGGATATTCACAGAGATCCAGACGATATATCATAGTCAATTTACATCAACTGTTACACGTGGCAATCATCATGAGTGAGAACTTTAAGGAGGCAAAATGAACTTAAGGAAAAATTGACCAAATCCTACGGGAACTTCGCGAAATTGGGTCAGAAGCAGATGACGGAAGGCGCTAATGAGGTCCGACTAGCTCGTCATCGCGGATGGTGGGAGGAATTCGAGAAGAATCACGAGGAACTAGTCAACAGCGAGGACTACGACCCGAATATCCCGTATTTCAAGGAAGGATGCTACAACATCACAGAAGAGGCATATATGGTATCGCTCGGTTCTTATTAGACCTTCAGAAATATTATGAAGGTCTTAAGCCTCAATCACAGGTAGTTGGATCACCTGCACCAATGTCCCGCTTATCGCTCAAACCGATTGAGCCGCCGACCTTCTCCGGCGAATATGGAGATTGGGAGGAGTTCCGAGAGATATTTACCTCGCTCGTGATAAACGATCGGACGCTTCACAGGTCGATAGGATGCACTACCTGAAAACTCATGTGAAAGGCTCAGCTGAAGCATTGCTGAGGGAATTTCAGTCACCTCGGAAAATTTCGATGTGGCCTGGAACGCACTCAAGTCTGAGTATGATAACAAGCGCCGCCTCGTGGCGTCTCAAGTCGCCGCGATTCGCTTGTGGAACTGAGGCGCGTTCTGATGGGCGTGCGATACCCGCTTGCAAGACTGACAGCACTCAAAAGGCCGGTCAAATATTGGGGAGACGTCCTCGTCGACGTACTGCTCTCAAGACTCGATCAGAACGATAAAGGAATGGGAGACTCATTTATCATCCGGAGGGAATCATCTCACTCCAAGTACCTACGAGGAAAAACCTAGACGGCTTCGTGAAAGGAAATTTGCGCATTACAGTCGATTGAAGCGACTATTCCCAAGGACGATAACAAAACATCGTCGAGCATGATCAGTGAATCTCCGTCATCGTCAAATTTCAAACGGCCGAGCTATAATAATAAACAAAAACATCGCGTGAAGATCATGACTTCAAGCTCACTAGTCAACACAGCGAGCAACAATAACGCAAAGAGGAAGCCGGCTTGTTATTTTTGCAAGGGAGACCACTTGATTATGATGTGCGATGCGTTTCGTCGGATGACTGTTGATCGCCGAAAAGCCGCAGTCAGAGAAAATAATCTCTGCTACAACTGCTTAGGCAAGCATAGCTCAGAGGAATGTAAGTCAAGCCGACGATGCATGGAATGCTTGCAAGCACATCACACGCTGCTGCATCAGCCCAGTGCATCGACGAATGCACCGACCTCGCCGCATCCGCGGATTGTGGAGCGGAGTTCGGCCGTCTCAAGGGATTCGACAAGCGTGACTGCTTGCGCTGCTGATGCCCCGGCGAGAGCTACGGTTTTGTTGGCGACCGCGCTTGTAAGAGTTATAGGCCCGACCGGAAGGTGTGTACTGGCGAGGGCAATGATCGATCAGTGCTCGCAGGCCTCCTACATTACGGCCAATTTGCAACGCAAGCTCAAATTGGAGACGGAGTCGGTCTCCCACATCTCGCTGGGTCTCGATGATGCGACACAGGCAAGAAGCGACAAGATGGCTCGTCTCACAGTGGCCCCTCACTTCGACTCGCAGTTCAAATTGGAATGTGGAGCATACGTGGTGAAGAGTGTGACGAACTATTTGCCGAGATTGAGTTCTGCTAGCCAGAAGTGGACGCATCTCGAGGGACTTCAGTTGGCTGACCCAGAGTACTACCAGGGACGGACAGTCGAGCTATTACTCAGCTCGGCTATGCATGCTCGCATAGTCGAGGGTCGAGTGAAAAAGGGCGCCGCTAATGAACCAATAGCCACGCTCACAGCCTTCGGCTGGATTTTGTCTGGAGATACAGGAGAGCAGACTGACTCGAATGAAGCAGCCGCGTTTGTGATCACCGATCAATGCTGCGATACGCGTGTGCTTAACGAGAGCATTCGCAGGTTTTGGCACATCGAGGAAGTCTCAAGTAAGCCTCTCCTCACACCCGAAGAAGACGAGTGTGAAAGGCATTTTGCAGCGACTCATGGAAGAGACGCGGCTGGCCGTTACGTCATTTGGCTGCCGCTGAAGCGTGAACTTTCGTCTAGCTCTGTCGATTTAGGCGACTCACGTGCTGCTGCCAAAAGAAGCCTTTACTACATGGAGCGACGGTTCAAGCGTGATGCTACATTGCATGCTGCATATGTGAACTTTATGGGAGAGTATCAGTCGATGAAGCACATGGAGCTGGTCAGCGAAGAGGAATTACCAAAGAATACGGTATACCTGCCCCATCATGGCGTTTGGAAGGAGGGCAAGCTGCGCGTGGTTTTCAACGCCTCTTGCGTGACTTCGAGAGGACAATCGCTCAACTCTTTGCTGCATACAGGAGCCAATCTGCTGCCCGACCTGTCTCACCTGCTGCTTCGATGGCGCACGTATAAATATGTCTTTTCTACAGATATCCAAAAGATGTTCCGCCAAATACTTGTGCACGAGAGTGATCGGCACTTGCAGTGCATATTGTGGCGCAAGCACGACGCGGAGCCGATCGCTACATACAGGCTCACGACGGTAACATATGGCATGGGCTCGGCACCTTTCTTGGCGATTCGGTCGTTGCGACAGCTGGCGCAGGACGAAGGACCAGAGTATCCACTTGCGGCGAGAGTGCTCCAACAGGAGGTCTACATGGATGACGGATTGTCCGGTGGTAATTCTTTGAAGGAGGCTCGAGAGAAGCGTGATCAACTCATCAGAATGCTCAAGGTGGGTGGTTTCGAACTCCACAAGTGGGCCGCCAATGATGAGGCCTTGATCGACGACATACCGGCGGATCAACGAGCTTCTCCTGTTGCACACTCTTTCGACGCTGCAGAGGCTGTTGGAGTGCTTGGACTCATGTGGTCGCCGGCGGAGGATAGCTTTTTGTACAAGCTACAACTCGATAGTATTGAAGGTGCGATTACAAAGAGGAAAATTCTCTCAAAGATCGCGCAAGTATTCGACCCGCTCGGCTGGATTTCCCCCGCAACCATCGTTGGAAAGTTGCTAATACAGCAATTATGGCTAAAAGGGATCGACTGGGACGTAGAGCTTCCCGAAGATTTGCGATCATTCTGGACAATGTGGTATTCTTTGCTTGAGGGACTTGCGAGGCTGCGCATCGATCGTTGGACTGGATACGTGCCTGATGCTGCGCAAATCGAACTGCACGGGTTTGCTGATGCGTCGCTGCGAGCCTACGCAGCTGTAATATATTGCGCATCGTCACAGCAACTTCAATCAAAGTGGTGCTGTTGCAGGCGAGGAGCAAGGTGGCACCCACGAATACACTCTCCGTGCCTCGATTGGAGCTATGCGGTGCGCTACTGCTTGCGCGACTGATGGAGAGCTGCATGTCTGAACTACACATCGAGCCTGACAAGATCAATCTATGGGCAGATTCAACGGACGTCATTTACTGGTTGCAAGCTCACCCATCAAGGTGGCAAACATTTGTTGCGAACCGCTGCTCAACGATCCACACGCTCCTGCCTGACGTTGGCTGGCACCATGTGCGCTCGGCTGATAACCCTGCAGATATTCTTTCACGAGGGGCAACGGTGGAAGAATTGCTCACCTCGGATTTGTTGTGGCTTGGGCCCCCGTGGTTGAGCTTGGACACGGCGGAGTGGCCACCCATCGCGCTGTCTTTGCCGCGACCGAGGGTCAGGGAGGAAAGGAAATAATTTTTTTTTTTCATGCTATTTTTAAGCTGTAATTTTCAATTTTTTTTGTTTTGTTCTTGATCTTATTTTTTTTGTAAACTATCTGCCATGTACTTATCTTCGTAAGATTGTATATTCGTTTATACGGTCGATCTGGGCAGAGATCGAGGTGGGTGGAATGTTGAATATTGTATTAGAATTTTGTGTACTCTCAACTAACAGCAATCGACCCCCCTCCTTCCCTGCTTGAGCGCTTTTCTCGCCTCGAAGACTCGTGAGTCTATTTGTGCGTGTAAGCTGTGTTTGGCAGAGATTTCTTGAAGCTCGGTAGAGAAGGACTGCCTTTGCCTCTCTACCTGCTATTGTCATTAGTCTATAATTTTTTCCTAGTCTGTTATTTATTTTGTAAACCGACTTGCTTTGAAAGTGTTATTCAAATAAAGCAGAAGAATAGTTCAAAGTCATAGCTTTTTCTTTCTACTATACTTGATTCTACCAATGAATTGAACAACAAGCATTGTCCTAAAAAGAGAGACGTGTTTTGCTATGAATGCGGCCTAAAAGGGTACACGACCCGCTCGTGTCTGAATGAGTGCGACCAAAAGAGCAACGGCAACCGACGCTGAATCGTCACTGATACCGAGAAATTACGCTGACCCAAGACAGCAGTGTATCTACGTAGTAACAATCATAACAAACAAATAAAACATATGTAGACAACGCGTCGTGCAGTTTTCGTTTATATTTCAACTCATTCGTTTTTTTTTTTAAATAAATTTAATACTTTTTGTTCTATTAACATAATAATATCGTGCAAGTATCGGTAAATAAAATAAGAATAAACAAAAAAAAAAGTTAAGCCGAAATCCTTATACTGCCCATATAAATAAAAATAATAGTGCACACCCGAGATTGTAATTTTGTTTGGACGATAATCAACCAAAAAAAGAACAAGTCCGATTTATTTTAAGTTTGAAAATCAGTCGACACCGACAAAATATAAATTGCATTTATTTTTATACCTTATTTATGTCCGGTACAAGCAAAAGAATGACATTACAAAAATCACAAAGATATGTATACTAGTTTTAAGTTGTTCAATGAAAATAAAATTCTATTTCAACAATTAACAGATATTCCTCCTAGTTGCTCACACACCCAATATAATAAAAGAGAAAAAAAAAGAAATACATGTCACGAAAATATAAATTTATAGCTGCAAAATTAAGTGTATGCTAACAATGAAAAACACAGGAATGGGCGATAAAGTAATATTAAACATAATAATATTGAGACCGACATGTATATTCGTAATAAATTATATCATATGTAATGCAGCCGATAGTAATACATCGCACCCCCGATGCGTTGTATGGAGGGGGGGAATGTGTGACAGGAGATACGATTCTCACCTCACAACGAGGCTCGTTCGACACATTGACTCAACCGCGCGCGACATACACACACTGACACACACTTACAAACACATACACACTGTAACCGGGAATGACTCGAATATGAGCTGGCTAGCTCGAGCAAAAAAAAATTGAATATCCTAATTACATAAATAAATGCTCGTCGAGTTATGATATCGACGAGCAGTGTTCATCCAGTGGTCGATCCTGTGTGTCGTGGCTCGACGAGTTCCTTGCTTGCCGAGTGGCTGAAATTGTTAATGCGAGGGGTCGTTGCGTGGCAAATAAATGATGACTCGCGTGGTTTGAGTTGAAAAGAAAATAAGATAAATGTTTATTCACCAAAAGTTAAATTTAATAATTTACACAAAGTGTGGGGATCGCTCGCTCGCAGTTTACAATATATAGTGTGTGTGTTCGCTTACTCGTTGGTGTCTTGTTGATTGCAGCGAGGACTCGTGCACAAGTCCAAGTTGCGGGAGAATAATTCGGGGTCGTCTACGGGACGAGTATCTATTTGTTAGGTGAGGGCCTTCGAGTAAAGGGTCGTCAAATCTCGATCGTAATCGCAAGGCACTCACTGGATATCGCTCGTCAAATTCACACACTATCGCAGGTCAAAGTAAGACGGAAGGTCGTTGCGACTGTTCACGCGCGTACAAGGACAAGAAGTGTCGCGTCTCTCTCGCATCGATTATCCGCTCTCGATCGGCCGCGTGCTCGTTGTTGTCGTCTGCTCGTCGTGCCTCTTGCACGTCGAGCCTTGCACTGCGGCTTTTCGTCGTCTTCGCGCTCGCGGCTTGACGCCGAGTTTACTCTCGCGTTACAACACACGAAGCAAGAAGACGACAGACAAGTCAACGACAGAAATGGCAACAATGGCAACATAGGTACAGGACTCGCGCGGCCAAGAATGCGGACGACAAGCTCGTCGCATTTACGAAGCTTGATGAAAAAGACAAAAAGCCTTAGCTTATCGATACCGCTTCGCTACGCTTGCGCATGCGATCTGCGATGAGGCCCGGAGTACTTAAAAGTACGATTGACGAACACTCTCTGCTTCACGCTCGACTCGTGAATCTCGGTCCGGCATAATAACAGTCGTTCGGAGTGCAATTCGTAATTCGTCGCTAAGACGCCGGCGCAAGCCTCAAAATCGTCGTTGAGAAGCCGATATCGCACTTCCGATATTTACCGAGAAATTAATTCGTCACTTTGTGTCGTGTGATACAAGTCGAAAGTATCACCCGACTAAGTGCACTCGCAATTGTGAATAGTGCCAATCCAATCCTGGGACAATTGGATCGATTCATCCAGAATCCCAGCCACGCCGACGCCATCCACCATCGAGAGGGTCCACGGAGACGTCGACGCCGAAGAGGCCGGCCTGCGTTATTTTTTTTTTTTTTTATAGATAGAGAAATGCGTTACGCACCGTAAGGAGGTCAGAGTTGAAATCAACCCCAAACCTCCCCGTGTGTGGGACTCGCCCTCAACCGATTTGCATCGGTGAGGGAATACCCACTAAAACTCTATCTGCCCGAGCTGATGGAAGTGCTCGGACGCGGCTTTATTTCGTGGTGCCGTCTTAAATGTTGGGAGACCACGTTCTCCAAAAGGGTGTGCGCGAAGTGATGTCAAGGCTACCCTATGCCTTCTCTACGACCTGCAGAGTTTATACCTGTATAACCACTGATGTGCGTGGTCATTTTATTCCACTGGAGCCAATTCATATGCGAACCGCGGAGAGCTCTAACTGTGATGGTATCCAAACATTTGCTCAATCCGAGTTCGCACAGACTCGCGGCGGAAGCAGCGGACCAGATACCCCGCCAGGAGACCGCGATCAAAAGAGAAGCGGATGTTATCGGTTTCGACCCTATACTCACTGGCGACCTGATGACGAAGGGCAGAGGTATCATATTAGCGAGTCGTCAAGGGACGATGAAGCGCTGATGACTTGCGCATCAATCACCCTGACAACCTGGTCCTTTACAGCGACGATATCTGGCTTTCGCAAGCCTTCTCTGGTATGAAAGTGCGGCTCCTGCCGGACGCTCCATCCCAACTGCCAGAGAGGCTACTGACCGCGATACGGCAAATTGCATCGTGTCGCAGTACTCGGCCTCCATGAGTGCGGTGACAGCCCTGAATGACGTGAGCTGCGGTTTCAGTAGTACCACAGCCCGCTTGACACTCGATAGGCGGGCCACCGACTCCGCGTCTGCCATGTGATGTTCTAATGCGAGTTGGGAGAGCATTGACTCGTACATGATGGAATTGTACATAGTCTCGTCCGGAAAGGGCCGCGCTGTTACGGTCTACCCACGAGTGGCTCGCACGAACACGAGCACACACGGAGAGCTCCTTGCCATCATTCGCTTGATGAAGTAGCGAAGCCCAGTACTTGCTACGAACCTCCTGGTCGATACGCCGCCCATGAAAGAAAAGCGCCGTCTCGGCCCATCGGATCGAAGCTTGCACCGAGCGATGACAAAAGACACCTCTGACGGCGGCACAGGAGGACTCAGCCATATCCGAAAGCCTTGAATGAATCAAGGCCGGAATGGCTGTTCGGAAAGATGGAATTCCGAGTCCCCCGTCTTTACGCCGCGCGTGGAAGTATCCAATAGGAATATCTTTTGGTAGCCGCAACCATTTGCGAACCGCAGCGCGTACTTGTCGGTCAAGACTCTTAAGAGTTTGAAGATGGCATCTCGACAAGACTAACTGATGGTAAAATCGCGGAACGAGGAAGCAGCGTAAGATCTTTAAACGCTGCTGGGGCTATAGAGGAGCCGAGGCGATGTTAGCCAGCTCCTGAACTAAAGTACCTCCACAGGCTTCCGGATACCAAGGGGGGGGAAAATGCACCCCAAGGTATCTAAAGTGCTCGGTAGGGCCAAGCTGACGAATAGGCCCTCCACCAATCTGAAAGCTTTCAGCAGTCGACACTTTATATGTCTTCCGCTTACTGGCAATCAAGATTGACATCGCGATGCACTTGGCCGCATTAAACTGCAGGCCATACTTGGAAGCCTCGTCCCCGGCGGTTCGCAACATTTCTTTCATACCCAATATTGACGAGCTAAAAAGCACGATATCGTCTGCGTACGCCAGTGCGTCGATCTTATGCTCACCCAGATGGTATCCTACCGAAGAAGGCAGGGAAGTCAGAACCCGATCAACTACGAGAGAGAACAGGAGTGACGATAAAGGGTCGCCTTGACGAACACCTCTTGTCACTCTGATAGGCTCTGACTTCAAACGTTTAATGGTGAGCACAGTAGAGTTGTTCCTGTATGTATCCTCGATATACCGGACGAAGGCAAGTGGTAAGCCTAACCTTTTGAGTGTCGATGTTATTGCATGATGACTGACGCTGTCAAAGGCTTTTGCAACGTCGGGTGAAACGACGTGCAGTTCCTTTAACGATGACTTTGCGTCGCGGAGAATTGTGCTAAGCACAGTGATATTCTCCGCGCAGCCATCATGAATGCCTCTCTGCCGCTCGTCCACAAGATTTGCCCGCATAACACGCGAAGCAAAGGCCTTGTGTAAATGACGAACGACAACGGAGGAGACACTAATAGGACGGAACTCTGATGGTAGTGAGCTGCCGTCTTTCTTAGGTATAAATATCGTCCGGCTTAGCAGGCGGTCTGATGGAAAACCGCCGACACAACACACACACACCTTTTACGAGCCATCGCGTATAGCGGATTAATAATTATAGGAACTCGCGCCCCTGAGATTTGTAATTGAGAGTCTGCATGCTTCACATGCAGTGGCGCCCCGAGCAAACTTTGTCTATTATCTCTTTCTAATTTTTATACTCAATATAAGTGACCATATTATTCAAACTGCAATTAGTTGTATCACCATTTATTTGCTTTATCCAATTTACCCTCACAGTACTTACAGCTTCAAGAATATTTCCTTATCACTTTCTCATTTATTTTAATGCAGGCTACCTAGTAAACATTAATACTGAAAGTAAGCTGAAAACTGACTTTGAAATAGTCTATAAATCGATTTAAAAATAAGGGAGACCGAGGAATGCCTTACAAAAAATTTTCATCAACTTGATAATCCAATCCAAAATGTACATAAAATTTTGATCAGTAAAGAGCACCAATTACAAAATTCGTCATTACCGTTTAAAATTATTTTGTTAAAATCTCTCTTATTCTCCGCAGACGGGGTTTGTGTGACGAGCAGATGAGGCATGGTTGTAGCAGGGTATTTATTACTAGACATTTAGAATGTTATGTGCGCGGTCGCTTCACTGGTTGTCACGTATACCCGATCTCCCCTACTCGTGGAATGCAAATTGATGTATTTTATTAAAATTTTTATTTTTATTGAAAATAACTTGAGTATTCAATAAACTCGACTACGCAACTAGACTCAAAAAATCGCGTATTTGCCTAAATGATATTCGTACAGCTCATTTATATTATGATTGACGGTAGCTTCCAACATTACAATAATGGTCACCATATATCCTTATATAAAATTTAGTCAGTTGTCACATCAATGAACGAGATGATAGAAGTTTCACTTTTACCCAGACATCGTGATCTATTTGGCATCATTTTTGAGAATAATTATGTTTTTTTAGTTTCAGAACCTCAAAATCATTCTAGTTTTCTGGAAAAGATTGAAGATAATAATCATTCAAGAACAGAACTTAATAAACCAATTCTTTTAAAAGAGTGCACAGTTCAACTCGAGATCATGAACATTCTGGAAAACAATCAATTGAATAATTCTACTTTTTCTCCAAGAAAAGACCGTGATAGGCGACGTAAGTGAATTATTTCATAGTAAATTAATATTTATTTTTAAAAACGAATCCATTGACAAATTTAATGAAAATTTTCATAGTCAATGTTGAATTATGTTCACACAAATCTATGAAATTCTAAATTTCACACTCAAATCACACTCGTGGAAAAGCTTCAGTTCCCATTTTACAAAATTAAGCCAGATCAAAGAATTGTTTGTCAACGCTAATTTTTAAATATAATAATAACTTTGAAAAAAAAAGTGATATTATTCGAATCACGTCTACTCATAGACATGTATAGCTAAGCGGCAAAAATAAAACATGTTTCGGAAAATACTATAAATTCACTTTTTATCGATCGATTACATTTATTTTTTGAAAAAGCTGCGAACATCAATCGAAAGTGAGAATCTCAAGTTTAATATTAATAAAAAATAGTTACTATTTATTTAAAGCTAATGTTTTTCAGAAAAATGTTTGTAATAATATTAGAAAATGTCAAAATTACGATTATAGAGCATTTTTCGCTTCAAGTATTAATTTATTGTATTTATTAATTTTTTTAAGCCCCGCATGTTTATTCTAATTGAATGTTCTGCATACCAAGTTTGAAAATTAGAACTGATTTTCATTAAATATAATTGAAAAAGGGACTGGTAGCTCAATGTATACCCAGTTGAAAATAATTACGTGGATATCTACGTGGAAATCCACGATTGGTAATCCTCGTGGATCGTCGTACAGGGATTCCATGTGGATCGTACAGTGGTTCCACGTGGATCATACAGGGATTCCTTGTGGATCGATCATGGGCTGAAAAAAATTCAATCACCACGGATTTTTTACTGATCCACGTTGATTTTTTTTCAATCCTCGTGGATTTTGGATTTGTTCGCGAGCACGCGCTCGAAACAAAAAGGGAAGACTCCTATTCTTACACCGAATGGAGAAAATCCTAAAAGTGAAATTCCAGATGAATTTCACGATATGACTAAGAGTACGTAGTCTTAAAAGTATAGTCTGTATTCTCATTACTTATCGTTAATTTCAATGACCTTTTTTTGGATTTTTTCGGAAGCATAAGAGTATTATATTAAACTAGGGGGGCTCCGCCCATGTTGTATGGAGAGAAATTTTTAAGTTGTAACTGAAATAGAAGAAAATTAGACCGTACGCGATTTTACTATACAATAAATATACAAAACTTTTTAAGCCTGCTAACAAAGCGACTGCACAAAAAAAATATAAAAAATAAAATTGCAGATATTGAATTTGATGATTGAATTATTTTTACGAGGATAAAAAATGTGTAATTTCGCTTATAACAGAAAATTCAGTAGTGCTTTTGTTCTTAATGTGATGTAGAACAGAACTTTACACTGCCTCAGTCTGCTAATACAGCGACTATACAAAATTAATAAACTAAATTAGACAATACTTCAGTCTGCTAATAAAGCGACTCAAAAAAAAAAATTGGATTAAACTGCTTCAGTCAGCTAATACAGCGACTATACAAAATTAATAACACACATTATACAATACTTTTAGTCTACTACTCATTACATAACACACATTTTTTGTCCAGCAAGATAATTTAATTTTCGAAAAAAATTTATCGCATAAAAAATAACATTTTCGAAACAGTGGATTAGGCCTTTCAATTATTTTTATAATAATACTATATTTTTTTCTACACAACAACAAAGTACAGGACAAAGAATGTATAATTTATTATAAAAATAAATTAAGGGGGACCACATTAAAAAAAACACACCGATATATCTACCTCTTCAATATTGTTATCACAGGTTAAACTTAACGCTACAATTTTATGGCAAAAAAAAAATAGCGTAGAATAAAACTTGAATTAACATTATTCATAGGTGGTGTGGAAATAACCCCTAATAATATTACCTCTAAGGTGGTGTGGAAACGATATATAACTGCTATTATTATTACCATAAAAGTGCATTGATACGAATGCAATTATTACAGGTTTAACCTTTAAATTTTTTGTTAAATTTAAACGATTTTTGTTAACTTTTGAGTACACAAACAATTTGAGGAGCAAAATAGGATGGGGAGGAGTGTAGATTGAGGAGTAAATGAGTTCGAGGAGGAGTGTGATTTGAGAAGTAAATGAAGTGTAGGAGGAGCGTAGGAGGAGGAATAAAGAGGAACGAGAGGAGGAACAAGTGAGGTACAGGAGGAGGATCACTTAAAGAGCAATTATAAGGTTCAAAAAACACGTAAAAACAACACTTTGAGGAGAAAATTAGGTATATTAACAAATTGGAAAAAAAAGTTTTTTCCTTAGAGGAATATACATATAGTGTGACATATTAAAGATGTTTGATAATTCTTGAGGGATTTATTTTTGAGAAAATCGAAAAGATTTTGTTGCCTCTTACAGTTTTCGGGGGTGGCGCGTCCAATGGTGATGTCAGATTCAACCAAAGTTGGATATTTCTTGGATAAAAAATTTTTTCTTATAGAAATAGTTGTCTGACGCGCTTTTCATGCATGTAGTACGAAAGGAAATTTTTTTCCCTATCGATATGACCCGTTACACACGCAAAAAACTCAAATTTTTATTGAAAAATCATTGATTGAAATTCGGAAGAAAAGTTTGGATGCTCGGGTATTCGATACATCAGATGACAGTCGCTTGCGTTTCTTAGGTTCATGACAGATGATCTTTCTGAAATAATCTAAGAGATGGCGCTGTATGAGGAAAACAGTGTGGACATGGCACAATGCGATGATCTTCAGCGAAAGTTGACAAACAAAGTCGATGAAGACGAAGAATTTCCGACGGATTAAAACACACAAAATGAAAAGATTATAGATGGTCTTGAATTACGATACAAGTAAAGTAAGTTACTAATGATTCGAAATGAAGAAAAGTCCCCGAACTTCACGATGTTTGTCGGCCTCATATCCACGTAATGAAGTAATTATTTCGCCAATTGAGCCGCCGTAAAAAAAAGCGAGATTTCCAGTCTTATATTCACGTATTTTGTGACCTGGTCACCCTTATATCCACATAATCGAGCAGAATTTTAAGATTTATATCCATGTATTATAGGACATTTGTCGGCTTATAACCACGTAATTGAGCTTCGATTTCGCGAATTAAACCGACGTATAAAAGCGAGATTCCAAGTCTTATATCCACGTATTTCTAGACGTTTGACGACCTTATAGCTACGTATTTTCCCGAGTCCTGGAATTTTATATCCACGTAATCGGGCGAGATTTCGAGTCTTATATCCACGTATTTTGGGAAATTTGATGACCTTATAGCTACGTATTTGCCCGAGTCCTGGCATTTTATATCCACGTAATCGGGCGAGATTTCGAATTCTATATCCACGTAATTGAGCTTCGAGTTCGCACATTAAACCGAGATTCCGAGTCCTATATCGATGTATTTCTGAAAATTTTATTACTTTACGTCTACATATTTGCCCAAGTTATGGAGCTTTATTTCCACGATGTCGAGCGATAGTTTTAGTTCCATTTTCGCATACATTAGTAATTTTTTCGGTTTTATATCTATGACTTTGCGGGAATTCTGGAAAATTAGTTAATGTAATCTAGCAAGATGTTGAGAATTCAATTCACGCATCAGTCACTTTAATTCGTGCGTTATATCTATTTTGAGCGAGATTCGTGTTGTTTAATTTATTTACTACAGTATTCATCAGCGCAATATTTACGTACATCTTGAATACTTCATGCCTTCATTTAATAGCAAAAAATTTTTTTAGATTCAATTGCAAAAACGTATCTTTCTGCAGTTGGTCCATGATGCGTTCTATTAATTTTTTCCCATAAATTCAGTATTTGAATTAATATTATGAGTGTTAATCACGTCAAGTTTTGTATTCAACTTATCATTACATGCGAGCCAAAATACCACCCCAAACGTGAACAGACCACCGATGCTGATGCTCCACTTCTCTTACCCACCGTGGATTTTCAGGTGCCCAGTATCTAAATTAAAAATAAAATTCGTTTATGAAAACAAAGCTGTTGATTATAGAGAAATGATAATGAAAAAAAACAATTACCTGTTGTTTTGTTTGTTAAATACGCCTGCTTGGGTAAAAATGGATTCATCAGTGAAGCAGATGCATCTCGACAGACCTACGGGGTGGATCTTCAGGGCGCAGCTTAGGTTGTTTAATATTCCTGTACGGACGATGTACGCTCCTGGCAATACGACGAACAACTTCACGATTGACGTCTGTAAATAATTAAAAATATATAAGTAATAAGTTCAAATTTACCATAACAAAAAAAAGATAAAATTGACGTACTTATTTTCCTTGCGAATGCTCGTATACTCCACCTGCCATTCTCTGCGATCGCATTTAATACAACTTCCCGAATTCGATCACCCACACGACTGCGCCGGCCTCTTCCATCTCGTCGATGATCGGCTAAATCTCCATTTACACGATATCTTCTCCAGATGCTAGCACAAGCGCCAAAAAATCATGAATGATAAAAGTCATCTCTCTATATTATAAAAACATATCGCCGCTGCTGCCGCCTGTTCAGAAATATGCAAGGTGTTATGGGTTAAACAAATGGGAGACCTTGTACTTTTTCCTCCAGGCCAATCGGTAAAGTGATTATTAGTGCGGATACCCAAAAAAACCTATTCTTATATTGTTTGCTGATCAAGATCGTTCGAAATTTATTCAATAATTATATTATTCACTGTGCAAAGGTACTAGGTATTGTAGATTGAATAATTGTATTTTGGCCTCCAACAAATGTGCAAGGTGTTGTGGGTTAAACAAATGGGAGACCTTGTATATGGGTTAATCAATGGGTGACCTTGTATTTTCTTGCCTCTAAGCCAATGTGCAAGGTGTTGTGGGTTAAACAAATGGGAAACCTTGTATTTTTTTGCCTCTAAGAACATGTGCAAAGTGTTGTGGGCTAAACAAATGGGAGACCTTGTATATGGGTTAATCAAATAGGTGATCTTGTATTTTCTTGCCTCTAAGCCAATGTGCAAGGTGTTGTGGGTTAAACAAATGGGAAACCTTGTATTTTTGGCTCTAAGAAGATGTGCAAGGTGTTGTGGGTTAAACAAATGGGATACCTTGTATTTTGCCTTTAAGAAAATGTGCAACGTGTCGTGGGTTAAAGAAAAGGGTGACCTTGTATTTTTTACCTCCAAGCAAATGCACAAGTTTCTGTGAGTTAAACAAATAGGTGATCTTGTATTCTTGCCTCCAAGCAAATGTGCAAGATGTTTGTGAATTAAACAAATGGGTGACAACAACTTATTCTTATTTTACCTTCATATCAAAATTATTCAAATTTATTCAATATTATATTTTTATTCAATATTCACTCCAATCAAATATAAAATTATCCCATGTCATGGTTTTATTAAGAATATTGAATTGTATATATCTTCCTGGCAAATATGCACGGTAGTGTGGATTTAACAAATGGTAGACCTTGGTTTTTCCTCCAAGCAACAAGTGACGAATAATTTTTTTAATACCTATTATTTATATAATAAAATTTATTTCAATAACTAAATTTCTACTTTTATTTCGAAAAAAGGGGGTTGGTGAGCGGAGCGAGCAGGGGGGCGAAGCCCCCCTAGTTACAATATAAAACAAAATCATTTTCTAAAAAAAATGTGAAAATACCGTCCAAAATGCTGTTCCGATGGACAAGGTTCCCCATATCGATTTAAAAACTAATTTGAGGCTAAAACAAAATTAGGCTGGGGGCGTCCATCTACATATCTAACTCTATTACGAGGTCTGCCACGGCCTCTGGGAGCGTCATTCGCGCCCGCTGGTGGATATGAAGCTCGAACACAGTACTCTAAAAACACGATTTCTTATAATTTGATTTTCGGCCATTGATCAAATAAAAAATATTTATTGAAATTAAAATAATCAAACACGCGAACTTTGTATTATTATTCAACAAAGCGAGCTTGAACAACGAAAGTTCAACGTGATTGTTAAAAAAGTGCAGGCAGACTATTATTGACACTTGACAAGCTTCAATTGTTTATACGAAATGATCAGTTTAAACTGACATTTGAGACTCACTTCAGATATTCTGAAAATTTGAATGATCGCCGCGAAGAAAAATATGCATTCACGTCATTGACGATAAAATGGAAATAAATTTTTTTCCAAAAATATCATTTTCTCGAACGATTGAGTGCAGTGCATACATATCGAATTAAAAAAATAAGAAAAATCATGCAAAAATGATTCAAAGCATAGGGTGTATAATTTGAATATCTCCGACGATTAAGATGAGATGAAGCTTTAGGACTATTGCAAAGACGTAGGCAAAAGGTTGAACAACTGTCCCTGATGTACATGAATATACTCAAAATCAAGAAATACGTGAATATAAAGCTCAAGAATTTAGCCGAATTCGTAGACATACGGTCATCAAAATTTTGTGAATAACGTCGAAATAATACTCAAAATTTCGCTTCGTTAGGGCGGGTTAATTTGCTAAATCTCGCCCAATTACGTGGATATAAAATTCCAGGACTCGGGCAAATAGGTAGCTATAAGGTCGTCAAATTTCCCGAAATACGTGGATATAAGACTCAAAATCTCGCATTTATACGTCGGTTTAATTCGCGAAATCGAAGCTCAATTACGTGGTTATAAGCCGACAAATGTCCTATAATACATGGATATAAATCTTAAAATTCTGCTCGATTATGTGGATATAAGGGTGACCAGGTCACAAAATACGTGGATATAAGACTGTAAATCTCGCTTTTTTACGGCGGCTCAATTGGTGAAATAATTACTTCATTACGTGGATATGAGGCCGACAAACATCGTGAAGTTCGGGGACTTTTCTTCATTTCGAATCATTAGTAACTTACTTTACTTGTATCGTAATTCAAGACCATCTTTAATCTTTTCATTTTGTGTTTTTAATCCGTCGGAAATTCTTCGTCTTCATCGACTTTGTTTGTCGACTTTCACTGAAGATCATCGCATTGTGCCATGTCCACACTGTTTTCCTCATACAGCGCCATCTCTTAGATTATTTCAGAAAGATCATGTCATGAACCTAAGAAAACGCAAGCGACTGTCATCTGCGCGTCAGACAACTATTTCTATAAGAAAAATTTTTATCCAAGAAATATCCAACTTTGGTTGAATCTGACATCACCATTGGATGCGCCACCCCCGAAAACTATAAGAGGCAACAAAATCTTACGATTTTCTCAAAAATAAATCCCTCACGAATTATCAAACATCTTTTATGTCACACTATATGGCAGATATAAAGTAAATGGGGATTATATATCAACCAGGATCCTTTTAGACAAATTGAAAAATGCAGGGCACTACTTCAGCGAACATATAAAAGCAGTAGCGAATAGGCGCAAACCAAAAAACAAAGAACCAAAAAATAAATAATCTTATTCGAATGTTAGCTGATTTATATTTATAATACTTCATAGAACTGAATAAAAAATGTATTTTTGATACTTGAATAAAAGTTATAAAAAAAAAAATTATTTATAGTATATGTATAAAAATCTACACGATAAAAATTCGCGCGATCATTACTTTGAGTCGCACTTAACCTGTGAATACATAAACTTCAAAATCGGAATTTAAACATCATTAAATTACTCTTAGCGCTAAGAAATTATATTATAAATCAATTTGAAAGTCAACTAACTTTTTTCTATTTCACTTTGACCTAATCTTTGATTTTCTAAGTTCGATATTCAACACATTATACAAAAATTAAAACATATTTACGTCTATAATCTAGGAAATAATCGAAGCACAAATGGAAATTTTAAAACTCTCCCACTGACGAACCGAACTAATATAGCAAGAAAAATGTCCAAACCTAAGTATAAAAAAAAAGGAGGTAATAAAAAAATTGACTCAAGTAAAGAAATTTTCTAATTTTCTTAAAATCTAATTTATAAATACTTAGCATACATAAATTTAATAATTCAATTAATTTTTATTAACTATGTATTTTTATTTATTTATTTTTTTATAAATAAATGTTCATGATAACTGCATGAAAAATATTATTGATAAAAGATAGTCACTCGCATAACATGGTCGAATGGCTTTACAGGGTCTCCAAATGAAAACCCGTTAAGTCATGAAAAAGAATCTATCAGTAACAAGGGCCGCCAGTTAAAAACATAAAAAGAAATTGTTCAAAGCTGTTAATAGTTCTTCAGTAATCAGTATAAATGATGCTTCAAGTGGATCGATTGACTGTGCACCAAAAAAATGTGAAGTTTCAGAACAAATTGAGCCTTTTCTAAATGATTCCGTGAAAACAATTAGTCTGGGAGCAAGCTACCTTCCCGTAGACAAATTGAGGTAGATAGTCAAAATAATATGTTTCCGATGGATTTTGATCCAGTGAATACGAATTTTAGGGTTAAGTGTGATACCGTATGGTTTAAAATCCATTTGTTTGAATAAGTTACCAAAATAGTCGAACTTAGATTTTCAAACATTTAATTCGAATTGAAACAGAAATTTTCAAAGGAAAATGTCACTTTTCATTTTTATCTAAAATGCGTCTGTGTCAAAATAATACTTTTTTTACAAAATTGTGCGCAAGTGGGTCACCGATTTTGACGCGCTTTTAGTATGTTATAGTATATTACTGCCCTAGGCCGGGAAAAACAAAAAAGTCTCAGAGCACGTGAAATAAGCGAACGAGGCGAAGCCGAGGTCGATTAAGGGGACACACCTGTGTTAACCCTTGTGACGATGTCACTGGCAACGAATTTGCCCCGATGCAGTGTGAATGCCGCGTGTATGAGCGTGTAAAAGTTGCGACCGACCGACCATGCAGGGTGAAGGAAGAGCCAAGCTCTTCTAACCTCCGCACGCCGCGGCAGCGTAGGCACGTGCGTTACCGACCGAACGAACGGCTCGGCGACCAGCCGTAGCAGCAGCAGCGGCAGCAGCAGACAAGAGCAATGAAGGCAGCGGAAATAAGCCACGTGAAGCGACGACAACGACCACGATTATTGTTACGCACGTTGCCGCACGCAGAGGTAGTATTCCGAGGCTAAAAAGCGAGTGCAGAGTGGTACGTGATCGTGCGACCGCGAACATAGCAACAAGTTCGAGGCTAGAAAGCGAAAGGAGTGTGCGTATCGCGCGATGAAAAAGTAATACGAGTCCGAGGCAAAGCGAAAGTTCGTAGTTCGTGAAGACGAGAAAAGTTGTAGTGCGAGAGTGAGGTTATACTCGTGGAGATACGTGCGTAAGATTGTCCGAGGCGAGATTCGCAAAGCAGCAGTGGCGAGTCGTGCGCACGAGAGCGAGGTTAAGTCGGCCGAGCTCGACAATAACAGTAGCAAGAGTCGCGTGCCACGCAGTGCTGCGTGTGCGCCGTGAACAGGACGAGCTACGTCGTGGCGATTGTCGAGCTAGCATCGCGGTAAAAGAAAAACCAGTGCAAGCACGTACGCCGAGCGAAGGTCAGGCCGGCCGTCAAGAAGCGGCGCCGATCCAACCTCCATACGGACTCGGACATCACCGCATTTTTTCGCAGCAGACACCCGGCAGGCATGGCGTCGCGGAGCAACGCCAACGACACCGTAAGCGAATAGCTAATTTAATCGTAGTACCTTGGTCGGTCGTGTATGCGACGTGTATGAAGGAGAGTGTGTGGTATGGTATGTTGTTGCGTGTGTATGAAAATCGCGAAATAAAGTGCAGTATGGTATGTTGTTGTATGCGTACGAGAAATCGCGAAGTAAAATAGCAGTATTGTATGTCGTTGTATGCGTACGAGAAGATATCGCGGAGTAAAATAAAGTATTGTGTGTTTCGTCGTTGCGCAGTAAAAGTCGTCCAAGGCGAGCAAGTCGCGGCTACGTCGCGTGCGCGCCGACATCGAAAAGCAGCCATTTTTGTACATTGCCGTGCCCGTTCGCACGAAGCCGCGGAGCAGTCGTAGGCCGAGCGGTGCGAAGTCACTTCCATAGCAGCTAAGAGAGCGTCACGAAAACGGGATTCGAACGGAGCACGTGTTGTGACACTGTAATTCCCTTTGGACTTTCGCGAGCGAGCGCACGTGGCATTAGGCTTCGTCTACAGTGGAACGGAGACGCGCGAGTGCAGGTGCGCAGCACGATATCGGGATTCAAGCCGAGGTCGTATTGTGACTCGACAGTATTCCCTTGACTTCATTGCGCAGTACCCTTATGGTAATTTGACGTCACTGGAGCAATTATTGAGACTTTTCTTTGTAAATTAAATACAATCGAATCGTAATTGAGTACCCATTAATAAATAATAGAGTAATAATTAACTTTGACTTTGATTAATAAAATAAGTAATTTTGATTTAAACTAACTCCCTCTTGTGGTCATTTCGCGAACCTTTTTCCGACTTTTCAGCAACGAATTGCCGACGCTCGAGGCACACTTGGTGGAAGGCTCGACCCTCAGTAATTAAACCGAAGCCTCAGTAATTAAATAATACGACTGCAGGGCGAGCATAGGCTAAGGCCCAAACCCTCACACGTCGCACACTATAAACGAAAAAACTTGAAAATTTATTTTTACAATTTATCTTTTTTGATGTGAAAATGTGTTTTTTTCAAGACTTTTTACATGAAAAAACATGCCTCTATTGCCTAAAATCATTTAAATTAGTCTAGGATTCATCTTTAAGGCTTTATTATTTTTCAGTCCTTTGCTGCATAATCCGGAACGCTATTCTTGATCAATTTGAACCTACGAGGTCTCAAAAGCTTTGTAATTTAATTCTCTACCATTTAAGTAGAGCAGAATTTTTATAACATTATTTTTCTACCAGTCTCCAAATACAGCAAATAGCGTTCACAAAATAGTTATTTTGGTTTTTTTTTGCATTTAAGTGTGCAAACAATTTTTTAAGCCCTAATTAAAAATTCTTCCATTTAAATGGTAGAGAATTAAATTACAAAGCTTTTGAAACCACTATGGTCCAGATTGGTCAAAAATAGCATTCACAATCATGCGGCAAAACTACTAAAATCTGGAAAATCAATTTCTCAGATCAAGACAATTAAAATTAACATTCTCAATTATATCACTGATATTCAATTATGAATTGGATACTCTCCATTAATGCACAGTCAACTTTTTTGTCACATTATCTTGCTGCTGCAGCAGCTGTGTATAGCAGATGATGTTTGAGGCTATGCAAACACATACAATATTTTAAATAATAGGTACTAAGCGGGAGTTGGAGAAAGTTGTAAAGGTTCTTATCATGAAACTAAAAATATAGATGCAAAATTGAAATTGCAGCCAGTTATAAAATTGAATCGATTACCTATTATCCCTTGCGTACAACCAAACTATTCGAGACTAGTTTTAAGAATTATTTTATATCATAATTATTATATAATTATGATGTATATTTTATATCATAATTATCGAATTATTTTATAGCATAAAAATGCACTCCATCTTATAATTATCAAACTACATGTTCGATTGGCAAATTAAATAACGAGTTTGATAAATATAAGATGACTTGCATTTTTTTTCTGTAAAATAATTCTTTTTTGTGTACTATTACTAACGAATTTTTACAGTACCATTTTTTAAGAACATAGAACCGTAGTTCATTCAGATCAACATGTAAATTACAATGAATTGACTGTCCCTACAAAGACAATCTCCCATAGGAGTGTGGTTAAAAAATCCCTTTCTAAAACATGCGGGGAAAAAATCTTCTGAAAAATTGTACAAAAGTATAAATTAAAGGAATCAATAATAAACAACATTCCTGTTCTGTATTATTTGAAAGAATAATAGAAAAATAAATTTTCATGATCGCGTTTTCCTCTGGATAGATTTTCTGGACCTCATTATTTTATGTTCGAGAGATTGTCTTCGCAGGGACAGTCGAAATGACTTCATCACAAACGTTTGTGTACCATAGAAGAAATTGAATCAGTGGATCAGAAAAAACTCAGTAAATTATTCTATTTATAAAGCCAATAAAAAAATATTGAGCAATTTTAAAGGGTTACCTTTCATAGAAAAGTACAGAGTAAGGAACCAAGACCTGATAGAATATACAACTTTTGATTAATCTTAAAAACGGTAATAGTTTAAGCGAAGGCTTCTTTCAAGGAGGGAAAGAGCACCTAAGAATTAAAAAATTTTTTATTAGATTTTTTAGTAGAATTTTTCCACCCCCTTTGCTTTGCATTTTTTTAAATTCTAAAATTTTGAATATGTTCTGAGATACAGCTGTTTCCGTGAGTTTTTTTCCTACACTTTACGTGTTAAATTTTTTTTAAATGCTAAGTGTAGAAAAAAAGCTCACGTAATTTTCAGAGGGTACTGTAACGGCTGGACGGAAACATCTTCGCGAATACGCATAATATTAGATGGACGGCCCTCGCATTTGGGACTCGCGTACGCGCGGACGTATACGTTGCCGTATACACCGGCTCGACAACACCAGCGCACACGCAGGCAGCAAGAGGCAGCGCGCACACACACAGATGCCCCGCATCGTGTGCGTGAAACACGGGCGGCCTCACATGTACGCGCCGCAATGCCTATGCTTGCACAGTAGCAGCGCGCACGCACACAGACGCCCCCGCAGTATGTGCGTGAAGACACGGGCGGCCTCACACATACGCGCCGCAACGCCTACAGGCAGCACGCACATGCACGTATACCAACGCGAAACATGCGTAGAGGCGGGAGCGGCCGCCCACACAGACATAGCAATGCCACACACTGACACAGGCAACACCATAGCGCAAGGCACGCGCAAGAGGCTGGGTACGCACGCGAATGTCAAGGCCGGAAAGAGCGGCTAAATCACACGCACGAGTGCCGACTCAACTAGCACCCGTAGATAGACACGGGCGGATATAGGGCCGCGAGTTCATAAGAACTCGCAACGACACGGGCAGAGTTTCGCGCCTTACAAATCGACAACAGCGATAAAAACACACGGTACAACACATGTGGCCAAAGCCAGCGCAAAGATGACGACAGGCCGGATCAGCGATCAGGACCGGAGGCGAAAGTCATTAAAAGACGAAGTTTACGATCATGAGACAGCCCGAGCAAGCTTTGCATCGCGTCGATTCATCGATGAGAAGCTCGGGACGGCTAAATTCCAGGAGGCGAAAGCGACTTGTAGAAATCACATTTTTTGCGGCAAAATCCAAACCGTCCAGCAAGAACGGAGGCAACAACGATAAGCACATCTTCTTACAACGGCCCAAGCGAGCTTTGCTTCCTGTCGATCTTTCGATGACAAAGCTCGAGCCGGCTGAATTCACCGAAATTAGATTCGTGCAAGCCCACCGGACGAAAGGAAAAAACGGTAGTACATTGAAACTTCCGTCGACGCACATGTGCAAGTCGTGCACAGGGCCAGGTGTCAAGGCATACCGGACGCGGAGTCCGATATAAATACCGGACCGCAGCCCGGCCTCAGGGAGACCGCTTCCGACTACCGACAAGGGCGAAGCTACGCGCGATCAAGCAGTATTCTTTGGCTTATCGGGCTTAGACCAATTTCGATATACAACTTCATCTCTGTCGAGACTTAGCCGACTCCACGTTAATCACTATTCAGCACTAAACTGAGTTCGCGGGTCATTCCGAGCTGATAGAAGGGCGTCCGCGATCTGTACGCGAATAATAAACGCGAAGCAAAGAGTGCGCGCCGAGTAACCCGACGAACATATTAGTAAACACGCGCGCTAAGTGCGAGTGACAGTCCCGTGTGCAGAAGCAGCCGAACAGCAGCAGCAGACAGCCCGCGCGCCAGCAGCCTAAACAGCAGCAGACAGCCCACGCGCCAACAGCCTCATAGCAGCAGCCGACAGCCCGCGCGCAGCAGCCTAACAGCAGCAGCAGACCCCGCGCGCCAGCAGACGGGCAGCCCCGCAGCCAACGAGCCCACCAGCTGACTAGTCGAGCAACGCAGCCATCGCCGCCGTTAATTCAAGCACGCGCGAAAGGAGTAACTGTAAGCCTTTAAGATATCATACGATAAGTGCCCTTGTTCGCCGTAATTGGCTACCTGTAACCGTGTTAGGATTAATAATAGAAAAATAGTCTTGTGTGTGAAATCCAACTATTGTGTCGATCATTTCTCATCCTCACCCAACTCAAGAGACAAACGCGCATAGAGTCGAGCCACTAACTTCAGTCAGCTGACATATTTAATTGTTAATAATAAATAGATGGTTAAAATCATCATTACAGTACCGATTGAACTTTCTGCATCAAGGTTGCGTACACTTCTTTAGAACATCAATGCTTACAATCACAAGCAATTTAGGAGTGATCGTACTCATGGGTCACTCACAATCTGTACTTTATGATTTAAATTTCGACAATGAAAAAAAAAGAGTGCTTAACTATTCGTGCAGAGCACTCTTTGCGTGCTTGTGTTTATAAGCAGAGATGTTTGAAGAAGTGTACGTGACCTTGGCGCTGAAACCTAATCGTACCCTCTGAAAGTAACGACGATGATCAAAAAAACACTACTCGATAGAAAACGTAAAAGAAGAAAAATTTAACACGCAAAGTAGAGGAAAAGGCTTCAATTTATAGCTATCAAAACGTTTATAGTCAGTGTTAGTCAGTTTATAGTAAGTCTCAGTGCATAATCAGAATTTCAGGTGCAAAAAAAGCAATACAAAGGGGACGTAAAATACTACTCAAAAATCGAATAAAAATTGTTTCGATTGGTGACGCCGTGGCGTCTGATGAGCCGTTGTTAGACTAGACATACATACTGTTATATGCCAGATGTTCGAGGACATTCAACCTCGAACACTTGGAATATAACATGTCGACATATCGAGGCGTATTGAACTAGGCGGGTGCTGGTCGGCCCCGAGTCGGCAGTTTCGACATGCACAGGCATGACAAACCGTCGACCCGAAGCATCACCTGGTCAGAATATCCGTTTTGTCAATGACCGATTGGTGCTGACAAAGAACTTCCCACCCTCTATGCACCTGAGGAGCATTTAATGCACCAGAACATCGACGATTAAGTCAGTCGACGTGTGGCCGCTCCTCAGTAACCACCGCGAATTAATACCTTTATAATTGCCTTCCGCACCTTTGCAAATTGTCAACCGCACTTTATAAAAAGTAAAGTTATCTTTAAGTGATTATTAAATAAAGTAAAACTCTAGTTTTGTCAAAGGCAAAATATCGACGTAAGTTATTAAATTCTTTTACTGCTATATACTAAAACATACAACACTATATATTATATCCTCTATCCTGACTAATACCTATTCCCTTATACCTCTCCCTGCACACTTGCGAGTCGTGGCGACAAGCCTCTTCTGTACAGAAGGGTTCGCGCCCGATAGCAACATATAAAATACATATATGTATAAAAAGTTTACGTACATTAATCCCTTGATTAATTGGCACGTAACAAATTGGTAGCAGAGCGTGGTTAAATGTCGAATTTAAAACGCCATTATGTTTCTACGATGTCTGAGAGGAAACTAGTTCCTTGATCTGATAGACTAGCACGTGGTGCTCCAAATTGGCATATAAGATGTCTGGCTAGTGCGTCTGCGATGGTTGTAGCCCTTAAGTTTGGAATAGGAATAGCAATTAAGTACTTTGTTAGATTGCACTGCATAGTAAGAAGATGACAGTTTCCTTCTGGGGTCGTTCTAAGTTTCCCAACGTGTCAATGGAAACTTTGTCAAATGCTTCTATAGGAGTGTCGGTTATCAACATAGGTTGGCGAGTTTTTGCTCGGGATATCTTCCGTTCTTGACATTCAGGGCATTTGCGTATGAGTTTTGTATATCGTTCCCTCATTCCTGTCCAGTAGTGTCGTTCCGTCTTTTTGCATAAGTTTGACTAATGCCTTTATGTCCTCCTATGTGGCTAGTGTGAAGGTTTGTAATTATATCCTTTCTGTCTTTTCTTTGGAATGTCCACTTGTCCATAGCACATAGTGATGTTTATGTGCGTTTGCTTAAATGTTTCTTTCACTGTTCCGTTAGGAGACCAGGGGGTAAGGACTCTGTTAATTCTCCCTTACGGGCTATTCGAGCACTATTGAGCTTGTTTTTATCATAAATCCCTTAAGTTTTCCATAGCGTCTCGTACCTTTTGGCCGCTGATGGGATCAAAATGCCTTGCGCTTATGACTGGTAAAAGTATGTAGTCACTTTATACTTTTACTGCTAGTACCTGACCTATGGTTGGTTTTCTGGAACGGATTTCTTTGTCGTCGATAGCTCCGATGTCTGATAGAAGCCTTGAATTTCTAGTCTATGGTCCGCAGTCTTGGCTTATGAAATGGACATAGTTGTCGGATTTATATGTCAGACAATTCCTACTTGTGATTATATTATGGCCGGACGTTGTTCGTTGACGTTCTCTTTATCGGATTGATTATCGGTTGTGATATAGGCTGGCTTGTAGCGGTTCATGGGGGTACTCTGAGACTTCCACATATTCCGGGTAGTAGTCAGCTTGTAGATTTTCGTAATAATCGCCCTGATTGTTAATATATCCTACGAAAGGTCGTTCCTAGGTCTAGAACGGGGTTCTTCGGGGTAGTAAGGACGAGAAGATTGATGATGGCTTGGTGTATTATCTCGTGGGTATCTTTGATATCTAGTGTCCGGAATGATGCGAGCTGCCATGCGCTGCTCGATGCGTACTGCTTCTTTGAGGGCTTCTTCCAGAGTTTTCGGCTTGATAGCATCCACTGAGCGGCAAATGTCGGCAGGCAAACCCTTGATGAATATATAGGGCAACGCTAGTGAGCGCTGTAATCATATCGTCGTTGTAAGTCGCTCCTATTTCCTCTTTAAGTGCCGTTTCGGCTCCGCCTAGAAGAACATTGATATGGTCATAGAAGTCATTGGCGGATTCTCCTTGTCGCATTCGAGCACTTTGAAGCATTTGGTTATAGTAAGTGTAGGTGTTGTTTGACCCAAATCTCTCTTTAAGATGTTTGACCACATCGGTGTACTCCTTGAACGTTTTACGGTATAAACTCCTCTTTGCCTTGCCTTGCACTTTACTTAAAAGGTTTCGTAGGAAACATGACTCCTGCTCCTTGGTAATTCCAATATGTGCATTGGCCACATCTAGGAGAAAGTCCCGTAACGGTATGTTGGTCCCATCATAAATAGGTATTTGACTTGTGGCCTGGCTTACAGTGAAGTTGGAGGCAAGCAGTGTCCCTAGCTCTGCCGCGGTGGCGTTTGTAGTTTCGTCTGGCATGATGCTGAATTTTTATATGCTTAATTTCTTGGGTAAAATCTGATTCTAGCCTATAATCTGGTTATTATCTGAATTTATTTATTCTGAAATTTTCAAACTCATGCCTACTCGGTAATCTAATACTCCTCAGAAAGGGGTATTTTAACTCGAATGAGGCAACTGTGGGTGGATCATAAGCCTGAATTGGCGTTGTAATTCCGCCTCACAGAGAACTGTGAATGGGTGGGGCCAGTCGAATTGATGAGGTAAATAAATTAAATCAGCTATAAAATCTATATCAAGGTTTTTGACTTTCCTAAAAATCGTATACTTATTCAAAATTATTCACAATTAAATTAAAAGAAAATCCTTTTTGCAATAATTAAAATATTATTTAGTAAAGACGGCTCAGTTGATTTTATTATCAAACTATTTAAAATGTATAGACACAGCTGCAACACTATTTATATATTTATTTAGATACCAATTAAAACAATTTATAAAATTAAATTCCTAAATATAAGCACAATCTAAGTTTTAAAATTTCATCAATAAATATATTTTAACCATTATTTATACTTTTACAATTATTTCAATTAAAAATTATTAATTTTAGCTCAATTCAAATTATCATCAAATTTTATAAGCTTAGAAAGTTTCTTTGAATTTATTTTAAAGTATATGAAATTAATTTATTTAAATAAAATAATGGCTTCGCATAAAATTATTTAACAATTTAGGCGTAGTTGTAAATCACTAAATATATTTATTAAAAATTCAATTATATTTGTACGCGGTTGTTATGCTGTCACTACTCCAAGTGCGCGCCTTAATTTGGATTTCTGCTCGGCTTATTACTCCTATGAAAATTTTCTTTAATTATAGCAAATACTTTATTATTCCGATTATATATTTATTTAAATATTTATTAGAATTTAATTATTATCTTTTGAAATAAAACTTCAATAAAAAAGCACTTCATAACATTCATTTAGCTTAGTACAATTTTGATTCCCTGGTTAAACACTCTACCGTTTATAATTTAGATGCACTTCGTTTTCTTATTATTTTCACTTTAATTATTTAATTTAGCACAATCTCGCGGTCGTGATCACGCACGGCAACCACGCTCTGCTACCAATTTGTTACGTGCCAATTAATCAAGGGATTAATTGTACGTAAACTTTTTATACATATATGTATTTTTATATGTTGCTATCGGGCGCGAACCCTTCTGTACAGAAGAGGCTTGTCGCCCGATAGCAACATATAAAAATACATATATGTATAAAAAGTTTACGTCAGCGTATAGACCTCAAACAAATGGATCTTTAGAAAGAAGCCACGCCCCACTCATAGACTTCATAAGGACCTACTCGGAAAACTACGACGACTGGGACAAATTGGCCCCGTTTGCAACATTTGCGTACAATACAAGTGTGCATTCTGCAACGAATTTTACGCCTTACGAACTGGTCTACGGGAAAACAGCACGGTTCCCTCTTAACATCCCAACCGAGGATAGGTTGCCCACATATAACCTATATTTGCAAGATCTAATAACTCGGTTAACAGAAATGAAAAATTTAGCAAGCGATAGGCAACAAAACGAAAAGGAAATTACTAAAAGGCGATACGACAGAAAAGCTAGACCTTTTAAAGGTTCCGCTGGAGACCATGCATGGGTCTTGAACGAACCCCGAGTAGGGAAATTCGATATTTATTACAAAACGCCTCTACTAGTTAAAGAAGTTCTAGGGAATAACACGGCAATCCTACAATTACCCACGGGACAACTAATCCGTAAACATCTAGATAAACTCAAAGCCGTCCCTGAATAATGAAATATTAATTATTGCAGGATGATGGTCCTCCTTAATACCCTACTTGCGCTTCTGGCTGTTCACATCGCACAAGGAAAATATTACGTCCACCCCATAATCTCGAATCCGGGTCTTTATTACGAACAACAAGACACCGTCTTCCTAAGAAAGGCCACGTGGCGAGTTATAGTACATCTGAATCTAGAACCTTATTCAGAAGAACACAATCTATATTCCAATTACTATGAGCTCATGCACGAATGTAGGGATAAATTGGGAGAGGAATTCTGCGAATTCTTTGATAATAAAGGAGCCGGCAACAAACAGCATACAATAGATGCCCTAAAAAATAGCATTAAACAAGCGAAAAAACCCACGGAAGGAAATAATTCGGGAGTGCATCGAAAGAAAAGATCAGCACCCCTTGCATCATAGGATCCTTGAGTCATGGTCTGTTCGGTACAGCTACCGAAGAAGAAATCGAATTGGTCCAAAAGAACTTAGATCAATTATTCCGAGATCAGAAAACCATGATAAGACTCAACAAGGAAAAAACGCACATCATCACCGACAGATTAAGTACTCTCTACAAGACTATTAGAGACCAAGGAGAAGTTCTCAACCTCCTCCAGGATGTCGCACGAAATTACACTAGTGAAATCAATAAGATGCGATACGTGCTAAAATTTGCATCTGTGCCAGAAGACTCGAAGAAAAAATGGACTTGCAAATTAATGCCCTACGGGACGCACAAGATGCCTTGTATCGACTAGGGGAAGGAAAAATCCGCACCAGTTCCTGAACCCCCAAACTGTTCAAGATATCGCCATGGAAATCCAACAAAACAACGCTGATTTGCAAGTACCTATCCCTCAAAAAAATCTACAGTCAGAAGAAATCATGCGCATTTCTACTGTAGAACACGATAACTATACAAGGGAAAACCCTGATGGTAATCTATATTCCACTGGTCGACAGAAAACCCTATCAAGTGCATAAGTTGCACTCATTACCGATCCCACAAGGGGGACAAAATAACACCATATTAGGAGCTGCACACATAAAACCTAGCCATCCTTATCTAATACTCAGCGAAGACCATAAACAATACATGAAATATGACCAGCTAGAAATGGACAAATGCATAAAAGGACAACACTTATCAATATGTCCTATTACTACGGCCATCAGAGAATCCTATCTGAGTTCAGAATGCGAAATTGTACTTCTACTTAATCCAACCCAGGACGCTCTCATGCAGTGCAACCTGATGTTCAATCTAGAACCCAATACTCAGTGGTATTATTTGAGCCATAATAGTTCCTGGCTATACTCCATAATGACACAAGAAACACTAGAAATAATATGCCCAAACGAACAAGATACTTCGATTAAACTTAAAGGAGTAGGCATAGCATATGAACATCACACCAGGGTGCCAAGCAAGAACCAGAGAATTTATCCTTCAAGTAGAGGAGACTCGGAAATCTACTCACTCGTATATTTATAATCCAGATCTACATCTGAATGTAACACAATTATACCCGCAATTAACGGAAATTAAACTACCATCAAAACTACCCATGCAAGTTTCGGGGAAATGGAATAATGAACTTACATCAATTAATAAACTGTTGGAAGAAATGGAAACAGTTGGACAACATAAGAGAGAGACAACGTCAACCAAAACATTCGTGTTCAGCGGATTGACCATACAACTTATAACAATAATAGCTCTAATGGGATACATCTACTATCAACATAAATCTAGATCTAAAAAACCCACCAACTCGTCTCTAACCAACCCAAATAAGAAAGTAGTAACCATTACCTACGCACCTACACAAAGAAAATCTAGTATTAATCCAGATTGTGTTCTGCGGAAAAAACGTAAAATCAACATTTTGAACCCACCAAGCAATGTCACAAACAGACTATTTTGTGCCATACCAACCTACCTACACGAGGCTGACCTCGATTGGACTATTCTGCAAACATTTTCAATGTTTGGACCGGTAGAATACCACCATATAGTTCGGAATAAAAGAGGAATGCCAACTATTACATACGTTAAATATTTTTATATAGAAGATGCAACGCAAGCTTTAGTTAATGTAGATAAAATATGGAAAGCATCGTATGCGGAAGAGAGACAAGTTAGAACCTTGAATCAGGGGACACCAGAAAAAACCCTACATGATACCTGTGGGTATCTAGTAGACTGGGACACATACGATTTACATGTAAAAACTTGCTTCCTTATACAAGCAATGTACTCGCAACAACCCACCTACGATGCAAATCAATAACAAAAAAAAAAAAATAAATAAATAAATAAATAATTAAATAATAATAATAAATAAATATAATAAATAAATAAAGAAAATATATATTATAATAATCATAATAAAAATGATAAAAATATACACACATATTTTTACACTGTATTAAATTTTATTAATAGTAATTAACTGTATACACCAACCAACCCACCAGAACATTAATAAAATTTATTTTTAGGTTGCTTTAATTATGGATCCAGTCAAGATAATCGATACGTTAGGCGAAACCATCCTTATACTAACGTACGCGATAAAGCCAGAACAGAAACACGATTTACTGGCTTATATACGAGCTATCGCCGTCGGCCTGACAGGACTTCAGGCCCAGCAACCAAATAATGACCTTGTCGTTAATCTGAGGTTCAAATCAAGAGAAAGTAAGGAGCAAAGCCTTATAGCTCTAGCTCCCAATGGAAGTGCACCACGTCAGAAGAAGGACTCCAAACCCCATCAATCTAACTTCTCGAACTAGACCTACAGAGAATCTATGTAATATCCCCAACACAACAATCACGAGCAGCCTGTCTAGACCGGTTAGCCACACACGGGCCCCTGGACTATGCAATGTTCCAATGAATTCAAGGACAGGACGATTCACAATATTCGTTCGATATTGCACACTGGATGAGCTGTAAAACTGTTAAGGATGAATGGTTTGGAGTAAAGCACACTTTGACCGAAGATAGCCGTCCACGGAACAGAGGACACCTTCCACATAGGAAAACATGTCCTATATGCAAACATACCATCACGGCCTTAGGGAAGTGGAACACCAATTAGTATGCTATCGACACGAAAGAAAAACTTCTCAAAACATCAGGGAACCAGACGACGTAATTATACCAAGACCTAGAAGTGCACATACCATCATGGGCCTAAAGACTCATTATTTCTGCGGCCGCGCCTTCGCAAAAACTGAATGGCACAAGCACTTGTCAACTTGTGGATCAAAATACTTCGACAAGGTCTCACCACCAGATACATCCTGCAGAACAATAGCAGAAATCATCGAAGAGATACGGAAGCCAGAGACGATCAGACGAAAACCAAACCTAACAGTAACGACCCAGTTACTGGCGAGGGTAAAAACGATCGATGAGGATACATTGGAAACACGGCACACCGAGATCCCGCTAAATATAGACCTTACTCCGGTCCACGAAAACCATAAAGAATTATGGGCAGAAATACATAAAAAATTTGACACGGAGCCGGAAGTAATCACCATCGATTAAAAAAAAAAAAAAAAAAAAAAAAAAAAAAAAAAAAAAAAAAAAATTACCTACTCACCCAACCTATATGTAATATTTATATATTGTAATTTTGAATAAGATTAATAAGATATGTTATCATAGTTCTGTCCAGCGAGGACGCTGGATGCTAAGAGGAGGTTGTTATATGCCAGATGTTCGAGGACATTCAACCTCGAACACTTGGAATATAACATGTCGACATATCGAGGCTATTGAACTAGGCGGGTGCTGGCTCAGGCCCCGAGTCGGCAGTTTCGACATGCACAGGCATGACAAAACCGTCGACCGAAGCATCACCTGAGTCAGAATATCCGTTTGTCAATGACCGATTGGTGCTGACAAAGAACTTCCCCCCTCTAATGCACCTGAGGAGCATTTAATGCACCAGAACACCGACGATTAAGTCAGTCGACGTGTGGCCGCTCCTCAGTAACCACCGCGAATTAATACCTTTATTAATTGCCTTCCGCACCTTTGCAAATTGTCAACCGCACTTTATAAAAAGTAAAGTTATCTTTAAGTGATTATTTAAATAAAGTAAACTCTAGTTTTGTCAAAGCAAAATATCGACGTAAGTTATTAAATTCTATTTAATGCTATAATACTAAAACATACATACAATTATATATATATATATCCTATTATCCTGACTAATACCTATTCCCTTATACCTCTCCCTGCACACTTGCGAGTCGTGGCGACAAGCCTCTTCTGTACAGAAGGGTTCGCCCGATGCAACATATAAAAATATATCTCTTCTCTCTATATTTAAAACATATCGCCGCTGCTGCCGCCTGTTCAGAAATATGCAAGGTGTTATGGGTTAAACAAATGGGAGACCTTGTACTTTTTCCTCCAGGCCAATCGGTAAAGTGATTATTAGTGCGGATACCCAAAAAAAAGGTACTAGGTATTGTAGATTGAATAATTGTATTTTTACCTCCAACAAAATGTGCAAGGTGTTGTGGGTTAAACAAATGGGAGACCTTGTATATGGGTAAATCAAATGGGTGATCTTGTATTTTCTTGCCTCCAAGCAAATGTGCAAGGTGTTGGGGTTAAACAAATGGGAAACCTTGTATTTTTGCCTCTAGAACATGTGCAAAGTGTGTGGGCTAAACAAATGGGAGACCTTGTATATGGGTTAATCAAATAGGTGATCTTGTATTTTCTTGCCTCTAAGCCAATGTGCAAGGTGTTGTGGGTTAAACAAATGGGAAACCTTGTATTTTTTGCCTCTAAGAACATGTGCAAAGTGTTGTGGGCTAAACAAATGGGAGACCTTGTATATGGGTTAATCAAATAGGTGATCTTGTATTTTCTTGCCTCTAAGCCAATGTGCAAGGTGTTGTGGGTTAAACAAATGGGAACCTTGTATTTGGCCTCCAAAAAAATGTGCAAGGTGTTGTGGGTTAAACAAATAGGAGACCTTGTATATGGGTTAATCAACTGGGTGACCTTGTATTTTCTTGCCTCTAAGCCAATGTGCAAGGTGTTGTGGGTTAAACAAATGGAAAACCTTGTATTTTTGCCTCTAAGAACATGTGCAAGGTGTTGTGGGTTAAACAAATGGGAAACCTTGTATTTTTTGCCTCTAAGAACATGTGCAAGGTGTTGTGGGTTAAACAAATGGGATAACTTGTATTTTTGCCTTTAAGAAAATGTGCAAGGTGTCGTGGGTTAAAGAAAAGAGTGACCTTGTATTTTTTACCTCCAAGCAAATGCACAAGTTTCTGTGAGTTAAACAAATAGGTGATCTTGTATTTTCTTGCCTCCAAGCAAATGTGCAAGGTGTTTGTGAATTAAACAAATAAGTGACAACAACTTATTCTTATGTTACCTTCATATCAAAATTATTCAAATTTATTCATATTATATTTTTTTCATATTCACTCCAATCAAATATAAAATTATCCCATGTCATGGTTTTATTAAGAATATTGAATTGTATATATCTTCCTGGCAAATATGCACGGTAGTGTGGATTAAACAAATGGTAGACCTTGGTTTTTCCTCCAAGCCACAAGTGACGAATAATTTTTTAATATTATTTCTCTCTATATTATAAAAACATATCGCCGCTGCTGCCGCCTGTTCAGAAATATGCAAGGTGTTATGGGTTAAACAAATGGGAGACCTTGTACTTTTTCCTCCAGGCCAATCGGTAAAGTGATTATTAGTGCGGAACCCAAAAAAACCTATTCTTTATTGTTTGCTGATCAAGATCGTTCGAAATTTACAATAATTATATTTATTCACTGTGCAAAGATACTAGGTATTGTGGATTGAATAATTGTATTTTTACCTCCAACAAAATGTGCAAGGTGTTGTGGGTTAAACAAATGGGAGACCTTGTATATGGGTTAATCAAATGGGTGACATAGTATTTTCTTGCCTCTAAGCCAATGTGCAAGGTGTTGTGGGTTAACAAATGGGAAACCTTGTATTTTTTGCCTCTAAGAACATGTGCAAAGTGTGTGGGCTAAACAAATGGGAGACCTTGTATATGGGTTAATCAAATAGGTGACCTTGTATTTTCTTGCCTCTAAGCCAATGTGCAAGGTGTTGTGGGTTAAACAAATGGGAAACCTTGTATTTTTGCCTCTAAGAACATGTGCAAGGTGTTGTGGGTTAAACAAATGGGAAACCTTGTATATGGGTTAATCAAATAGGTGATCTTGTATTTTCTTGCCTCTAAGCCAATGTGCAAGGTGTTGTGGGTTAAACAAATGGGAAACCTTGTATTTTTTGCCTCTAAGAACATGTGCAAAGTGTTGTGGGCTAAACAAATGGGAGACCTCGTTATGGGTTAATCAAATAGGTGATCTTGTATTTTCTTGCCTCTAAGCCAATGTGCAAGGTGTTGTGGGTTAAACAAATGGGAAACCTTGTATTTTTGCCTCTAAGAACATGTGCAAGGTGTTGTGGGTTAAACAAATGGGAAACCTTGTATATGGGTTAATCAAATAGGTGACCTTGTATTTTCTTGCCTCTAAGAACATGTGCAAGGTGTTGTGCGTTAAACAAATGGGAAACCTTGTATTTTTGCCTCTAAGAACATGTGCAAGGTGTTGTGGGTTCAACAAATGAGAAACCTTGTATTTTTGCCTCTAAGAAGATGTGCAAAGTGTTGTGGGTTAAACAAATGGGTAACCTTGTATATGGGTTAATCAAATAGGTGACCTTGTATTTTCTTGCCTCTAAGCCAATGTGCAAGGTGTTGTGGGTTAAACAAATGAGAACCTTGTATTTTTGCCTCTAAGAAGATGTGCAAGGTGTTGTGGGTTAAACAAATGGGATACCTTGTTTTTGTCTTTAAGAAAATGTGCAAGGTGTCGTGGGTTAAAGAAAAGAGTGACCTTGTATTTTTTACCTCCAAGCAAATGCACAAGTTTCTGTGAGTTAATCAAATAGGTGATCTTGTATTTTCTTGCCTCCAAGCAAATGTGCAAGGTGTTTTGTGAATTAAACAAATGGGTGACTACAACTTATTCTTATTTTACCTCCATATCAAAATTATTCAAATTTATTCAATATTATATTTTTATTCATATTCACTCCAATCAAATATAAATTATCCCATGTCATGGTTTTATTAAGAATATTGAATTGTATATATCTTCCTGGCAAACATGCACGATAGTGTGGATTTAACAAATGGTAGACCTTGGTTTTTCCTCCAAGCAACAAGTGACGAATAATTTTTTTAATACCTATTATTTATAATAAAATTTATTTCAATAACTAAATTTCTACTTTTATTTCGAAAAAAGGGGGTTGGTGAGCGGAGCGAGCAGGGGGCGAAGCCCCCCTAGTATGTATAAAAAGTTTACGTACAATTAATCCCGTGATTAATTGGCACGTAACACATACTTCGTTCGGATCTGTTATTGTAGGACTAATATATCTGATCGAATGGTGTGTTATGTTTCATGTTTACCATATGTGCGACGAGGATAAATGACAAGGTTACGATATCTCTCTTACTCTTATAGGCCAGTGGCGAGAGAGATCGGTTGAGGAGAAGAAAAGCAGACGACTGACTTCCGATACAGGAGCTCACGAGGACGGTGTAAAATCCGAGTACGCGCGAGTTTAGTCTATGGTGGTTTTCTTATTATTCTTTTGGAATAATAATTTAATGGTGAATTGTTTAATTCATTCTGGTGGGGTAGTGAGCACTCGACTGGCAGAAGCTAGTTTAAAGTAGTGATCGATCTAAGAGTGTCCTCACAAGTCTAACGATAATCGTGCTGACTTAGTCAGTTAGTGTGGTGGAGCAGATAAAACCAGCAACAATGTAAGAATTGTTTCTTTATTGATGGAAGTGTATGTGGTGTTATTGCAGTCACCGACGTAGCTGTCATGCGAGACAGTTAGAGTGCCAGGTCGGCTGACTTGCACAGCTAATTAATGTAGTGTGAATGTGTGTGTGAAAGATTCAATAAATCGCTCGATCTTGTTAACTGTTAAATGCTCGTGTTGTTAATTCGTGCGCCTTCCCGTTCTCTCCTACAGGTAGCCGAGACCCCGTATAAGCCCACCTTTGGATGGGACATACACGGTCCCATGGTCGGGTCTGGCCATGGCATAACAATTGGCATCCCTTTGTAACGTCCCGTGTTGCGAGCCGCGCAAGGACGACCAACGCCGCGTACTGACTATCAAGTCAGCCTGCGCAACTGTTACCCGCCAATCCCATCGGGCCGAATACGTCCGCTTGTCAACTTGCAAGCCGGATCGTCAAAAACTCGATACAAATACATTTTGATTCGAAAAATGTATATTTCGTCATTTTACTTGTACATGTTGTAACTTGTAGTTTAGGCCATGACACTTACATACCGAGCGACCATTACATCTTTCTAGAGTTTTATTGCTTTTCACACCTTTGTCTTAGGCCATGTGTTTGCCAACTCTACCGATTTCGACATACAAATAACTTCGATGTTTCTATATACATTTTATGAATAATATTTCAGGCCGTACAGCTTAAACAATTTATTATACGCAATATTTATATTAATTTTAAGATTCTAATAATTAAAACGAGTAAATCGGTACTAGACTCGACCCGATTTGCCAATCGGACTCACAGCCACAGGCAATTTTTGGTTTAGTCCGTTAACATTGTTTAATTATATTCACAGCTAAAGTAACCGAACTGCTGCTGCTAATAATTATTAAACACATGATCGTCTAAACAATAAATAATGGAACATATTTGTTGCACCTCTGCCGCCGAGCGACAGAGTCATTCTATTTTATCAATAGTTATTTAAAGTATCTAGCAAGAAATACGTTAACATTAATTCAGGGCAATATTTAGTTGACTAGTTAACTATCTTAATTAACAATTCCGCTATGTTGTAACGCATATTTAGTCTATTTAAAACTAACTTTACGATATTCATTGTAAGAGATCAATATAAATTGATCTCCAAATTAATTAATTAATGTTTTATAACTAAGTATGCGCGCGTAACAAACATTTATAAGATTGACATTAACCATTGTTCATTTATTAATTATTTTATTTATTTATACGGAGTATATGAAAAACTGTTTATAATAATTATATTTGTAATATTTTTATGTATCATGAGGTATCGTTGGAAAGGCAATTTTCCCTACAATCCAAATTTCCAATCCTCATATTTTTAACAATCATACTTTTCCAGCCTCTTCGATTTAAACATTCCAATTCTCCAATATCTCCTACTTTCTTTATCCCACTCCAGCCAGGCCCGCCGTCCGTATTTTCGGATATAAATACAGGGGCCCTGGAGAGCAAGACAGCATTCGCTGACATTCGAGTATTCGCTAGCTACCAGCAGCTTTCGCTAGCAATCAGTTAGCATCCGCACACACGCTCGAAGGCCTCGAACAAGCCAAGATCTTTGTTCGGCCTGAGAGCAAGTCACTTCAAATCGCTTCTTGGCACTTCTCGTCAGTCCGTGTTCAATCTCCGAACACTTCACATCGTAGCTATGCTCTCACCTTGAGCTAGTTACTCCGTCCTAATTTGGGATTTATAAACCATTCGTGAACTTTGCCTTCCAACGGACTCAGTCACTTCATTCATAATAAAGGGAATCCATATAGTAAAAGTAAGTAACCGTATATGTAATTTACCTTTCCTATATAAACCTCTCGATTTTATCCGCCGACTCGCTATTTGTCAAAACGTGGATAGTCAACTCTTCTGATAGTTTTATCCGACGATTACAGCGGCACTCGCAGAGATCGTTGGATAGCTATCATCCTTACGTTGATTTTATCCACCGACTCGCTCCTTGTCGAAACGCGGATGGTCCGCTACCTCCAGTAGTTTTATCAAACGATTACAGCAGTAATCGCAGAGATCGTTGGATAGCTATCATTCCTACGTTGAACTCATTTCCTCAATCCATTTATCACAAATACGTAGATAATCCTCTACCCCAGATAATTCTATCCGATGATTACAACGTCCATCGCCGAGATCGTTGGATAATTATCTCCTGTACTCTGACTCACGCTATTGCGCATACAGTAAAGTCAGCATCGAGACCATTACACTCTACTAAATTTATCCATGATTCCTTCGCATTGCTACGACGCAGATAATCAATTATATCTATTGACGTCCATAGTGTAAATCACCAGGATCATTACATCCTACTACACTTTATCCACGACATTCACGCATTGCCTGTCTGTAAAATCTTCGATAACTTACCGGGTAATTACAGTATTCTTCACTGTAAACCAGGTGAAATTATCCACTATCTAGAAATCTTACCCACAACCCCACTATTATTGTCGATCCTAAAATAGTTAACCACGGCGATAATTGAAATCTACATTACCAACGCTCGATCATACTATTACCGACGAGCCCTACTTCCAATTCTAATTCTCAGTCCGAAGTAAGTCAAGGGTGACTCATAATATTGGTTATTGGGCTTTGCCTAGGCCATTATATAAAGAAATCCAACGGCGTCATTACACCTTATTAGTGTTTTATGCTAGACTGCAGTTTGATGTAGTTTTAGTGTAATTATGTAGAGTCGGGTGTAAAACGGTTGAGTTTCGTGAGATAGGCCGTTGACTTTTTCAAAGTGAAAAGCGCGCGCGTGTCGGTTGTATTATTAGGGCCGTGTCATGGAAAGTTCGGCTGCTAACAATGATGATGATGTGTGAATGTTTATGTCTATATTCTGGGTGTAAGGTACATGTAGTAAAGGTAGTTGATAACTGATACATATACATACATATATACGTTTATTGATTTTGTCGCCCGTTTTGTTGTTTTTTGGGTTATTGTTATGTTTATTTCTTTGCTCTTTAGGAAGATATACGGTAAATGTTATTGATAGAAGAGTAAAGAGATTAAGAGTGTGGATTGTTGTTTTTTAGTTTTTTTGTTTTTGTAAATAAAAGAAAAACGCCCGAAAGGGTTATTGGAGGTGTAACAAGAAAACTCAAAATTGCCTGTAAAAGGGTTACAGTAGTGATGAGTAATTTTGAAATATAGAGGTAAAAGAAAAAAATAAATGACTTCGCCCGAAAGAGAGGGTTATTGATTTAAACGTGAAGTCTAGTAGAAATACGTTGGTAATATATGATATAGGGATATAGGGATTTATCATTGGTGATTATTAATGATACTTAAAAAAGTGAGAAATCATATTAAAGTTATTATAAAGGGTGATACTGGCTATAAAAAGTGTTTATGTAATGAAAAATATAAAAAGCAATGATAAAAAAACATTGTTTTTGAGTGCGAAAAGTGAGCATTGTATCAGGAGCACATAACATACGAAGTGGTAGTTACGCGAGTGTTGTAGAGTGCGCGAGTACTCGGGTACAAATGTACTTACAGAAGCGCGTGAGTTGGTGATTTCCAGGACAAGAAGGTGGTAGATCGATTCATGTATCGATTCTAGTAACTCGATTATGATCGATGTTCGAGAATGTGGTGTCGCGAGTGGAAACCATGTACTAATGGCAGTGAGCAGTTCAAATAGTGTTTATTTAAAGTGAATAATTATTAGTGTGTTTATTTATTTATTTTCTGTTTTTTTTTTATTTTTTTTTTTATTTTTGGGAATTTAATAAGTGTTATTGTGCGAGAAGTGAAGAGTGTATTTATTGTTTTTGTGTTTTTTATGGCATTGTAGTGTTTTCGTGAAGTGTACTGGTAAATGATTGTGGCTGTGTAGTGTGCACTTTAAAGTGTTAGTGAATTACAGCTATGTATCAAACTCGGTCGAAGACATTGCAGATGCAGCAGTCATTAGAGAACTATGACGATCGAGTAGCAAATCTCTTGCAGATTTCGGAGATACGTCAATGTTATGAAAGCATTCAATCTAAATCGGATGATCTGTTAAAATTGAAAGAAAGAGGTTTAACGAGATCGGTAGAAGTTCTGCATAATGTTGAAAGGTTGTGGCGAAATTTGGTAAGAACTGCAAATCCACAGTTGGATGTACCATGGTTGGATGAGGTAGATGCTCAGGATATGGATGATTACGTTGAGGATTCGTCAGTAAAAAAGATGAAGAAAACAAATAGTGGAGAGGATGATAAGAGGAAAATTAGAGAGAAATTTAAAGAGCAGAAACGGTTGAATAGTCTAGAAGTAGAAGATACCCAGGAAGATGCTCTTACAGGTTTGACTAATCTAGTGAAAGACTTGATGGGTACAGTGAAACAATTACAAGTTGAAGTTGGAGAACTGAAACGAGATAAAAGATTGGAGGTATCAAAACGACGAACCTTATCGAAGTTAGAAGAAAGCTCAGATGAGTCAGTTACTCCGACAATAGAAAGTCCTGGGAAGATTGGGAAAACCGAGTAGTATGCCGAAGAAACCAGGTGGTAGAAATGGTAAACAGGGTTTCAAACGGTTGGTGTATGAGTCGGAAAAAGAAGAAATAATGGAGAATGAAAAAATGGTTGATCGACCTCCAGCAAATTGTGGAACTAAACGTAAAGATTGCTGGATGAAAAAGAATCCAATGGATATAATATCAGATGAAGAGATAGCTGAAACCAACAGTGATGATCAAGAATCTAAAGGAATGCGGAAGCTGACACCGATTGAGGCGGAGTACCGGATGAAATGTCTAGGTATTCTAAATTCGTCGGGGGTTATGTTTTCGGGCTGTTCGGACAAATTGAGTCCAGAAGAGTTTATAGATCGGATTCGACAATGTCAGAGAGTCAGTGGTATGTCAGCTGATGATTTGTTTGCGGTGGTAAGTTCGGTTCTCATAGGTGAGGCCGCACATTGGTATAAGAATATGAAGAGTATCTGACCTCTTGGAAACGGTTTAAGTATTTGTTTTTGAAGAGGTTTCGTAAAATTAGAGACCAAGAACAGTTGCGTATGGAATTCAGCAACGTACTCAGGGTAAAGATGAGGATGTCAGTACATATATCTCGAAGTTAGATGTATGTGTGATCGACTAAAGGAGCCTTTTTCACCTAAGAAAGAGGTTGCTTTGGTTTTTCGTGGAGTAAGGCCTGAGTATAGGGAATATATGAAACACATGGTAATAACATCGATAGATATTATGAACAAGCAGGTCGAAAATATGAAAGGCTGGTTAGTATCACAGACAGTGGCATGAACCAGTAGAAGTTCAGAATAGTGCGTGTCCTGAAGCGGCTTATGTGAGTAAAGCTTCACGGAAAGTAATCTTTATGGGAAAAGAAAAGGCGATGGTACCAGAGCAGAAGAAGGAAGAGAAGAAACAGCATAAGACAAAAGGTGTTAAGGGCGATTCTGAAAAGCAAGTTGCTTTATGACAACTGGTGATGGCTAAAGCTGGCGGATTTCCACAGCGGTCATCGCGTAAAGAAACACCTAAATTTTCGAAGAATTATGGAGATAATACTCGGAAGAATCCGAGATGGCAGAACTATCCAGAGAAGCAAAGAGTGAGACGGGGATTATTCCGTTCGAAAAGCCCAGATTTCGATGGAGAGTGTTATAAGTGTGGAGAAAAAGGATATATGCAACGTGATTGTAAAAATGTTAAGTGTTTTAGATGTCACCAGATTGGACATTATGCAAATGATTGTTCGGTAAAGAGTCGTACATCGTAGAAGAAATGGACAGTCAAGTGCCAAGGTTGTGGAAAAAGTGGATATACGGTAACTAAGTGTCCCACTTGTTCCCCAGAAAACGGGAAACGACCAGTGAAAGATACTGGAAAAGCCCGGGTATCTTTCAAAGACCAGTTAAGGGCTGATAATGAGAAATGTGATGTTTTTGTTAATTGTCCGGATAAAAATATTGAGTTGTTGGCAGAAAGAGAACAAGTGCGAGATGAAGGTAATGTAACGTTAGGTCTATTCAGTTATTGCTATGAGGATGAAGATGATCGAGATAATTTGACAGAAGAATTGTTGGATATCAGAACGACGTCTGCTGAAATAGTACCGGTTACGGAATTAGAATTTCAGTTGGAATGTAAAAATTCAGTTGATGAAACAACCAAGATAAGTGAAATTGAGGAAGATTCTCAGAATTGGTTGCAAGGTCCTTGCTTGGAGCTGGGAACTGCAATGGTTGGTAAAGAAAATAGACTGTTTGCAAATCTCAGAGTAAAGGGTGCTGTGTACAAGGCTTTGTTAGATTCTGGTGCACAGTGCTGTATAGTTGGACCTAGATTGATGAAGCATTTAGAATTATGGTTAGAAGATTCTCGTGCAGTGATTAAATTTGCAAACCAGGAATTTGTAGCAGCAAAGAAAAGAGTTAAGGTTCAGATGGATGTGGATAATAGGATTGGTGATTTATGGTTTGAATGTATTGAAGCCTTACCGGTGGAGGTAGTTTTGGTGTGATTTTGATCAGAGATGGAGAATTGATTTAAGTATGGGTATGGGTATGTAAAAAATGGTGATCGTTTGAAGGACCATGGCACAGTTTAGCTGATACGTCAGACGATATAGAAGCTTGTGATATAGTAGCAGAATGTGGTGGAATTAGTGTGATAAAAGACGGAGAAAGAGAATTGAATGAAAAATTAGCGTCTGAACTATTGCCTGAGATGCCAGATGAATTCGGACATACAGATATGATTAAACATGTAATTATCCCTACGAACAGCAAACCAGTTTATCATAGAGATCGACGAATGTCACCACCGATGAAACAGGTGGCGTTGGACAGTTTAAAGGAGATGTATGCAAAGAAAATAATCGAGCCAGCATCTAGTAGTTGGAATAGTGCTCCAGTGATTGTAAAGAAATCAGATGGGTCATATCGATTTTGTGTTGATTATAGAGATCTGAACAAGGTGACTGAAAAATATGGTTTATCCGAGTAGAAATATGGATTCAATTTTGGATAAATTGAGAGGAGCGAAGTATATTTCGAAAATAGATTTGAAAAGTGCATATCATCAAATATTAATGGATGAGGATAGTAGAAAATATACTGCTTTCTTGATACCAGAAGGAGGCCAATGGCAGTTTTTGCGAATGCCTTTTGGCTTAATAAATGCGCCTATGTCGTTCCAACTTTTGGTGGATTCATTGTTTGGGATGGAAGTTGAACCATATGCGTTTGCGTATCTAGATGATATTATTGTAGTGACGGAAACGTTTAGCGAACATGTACGGTGGCTTAAATATGTGATAAAAGTGTTATTAAAGGCAAAATTGGTTGTAAATAAAAAGAAGTGTAAATTTTGTTGTTCAAGAGTTACATTTCTAGGTTATGTGTTGGATGATAAGGCTTGAGGATTAATCCCGAGCGTATCAAACCGATCTTAGAATATCCAGCACCGAAAAATGTTAAGGGTGTCAGAAGACTACTTGGAATGCTGGGTTGGTATTTTAGATTTATTGAAAAGGAGGCAGAGATGAAAGTTCCATTGGCTAAATGCCTTCATAAGGATGAAAAATTTGTATGGGGTCTAGAACAGGAGGAAGCTTTAAAGAAAATTAAAGTTGCGTTGACTAATGCACCTGTTTTGGCGAGACCAGATTTTTCACATAAATTTGTAGTTCAGACAGATGCTTCAGATTTTGCATTAGGAGCAGTTTTGACTCAAGAATTTGAGGATGGAGAGCATCCGATTGTGTATCAGTAGGTTGATGAATAAAGCTGAAAAATTATGGTATTACAGAAAAAGAATGTTTAGCTATTCTATGGGCCATTGATAAGTTTAGACCGTATTTAGAAGGTATCACTTTACGGTCATAACTGATCATAAAGCTTTGACGTGGTTAAGAAATTTTAAAAATCCCACGGGCAGAGTTGCTCGTTGGGCTATAAGAATGATGGAATGGGATTTTGATATCGTGCATAGGAAGGGTGCCGATCATCATGTTCCAGATGCTTTATCTCTTGGATTTGAATTAAATAGAACCTATGATGTGTCTTTGTTTGAGTCCATTAAAGATGAGAGATATTTGCAAAAGCTAAAGCAGGTAGAGAAAACACCTCAAAAGTTTCCAGATTGGTGTATTGAAGAAGGATTATTATTATATAGAAAACGCCGAGATTGGTTGTTGGATCCGATAACAAATTCAGAAGATATATGGAAATTGGTAGTACCGGAAGAATATAGAGACAGAGTATTATCTGATGCACATTGTATTACACCATCAGGCTATTTGGACAGTAAGAAAACATATGACAGAGTTGTACGGGAATATTATTGGCCGGGAATGTTCCATGATGTTGAAGATTTTGTGAGACAGTGTGAGATTTGTCAACGATATACAGTACTTCAGACAAGTCCATAAGGTTTGATGACTCATAGGGTTATAGATCGACCCTGGGCAGTGGTGGCTGCGGATTTGATTAAGTATTTGCTCGTGTTCCAAGATATTTTTACAAGATGGATAGAGGTTTATCCGTTACGTGCAGCAACAGGAGCAAATGTACTGAAAGCATTTTTGAGCAGTTAGTTCTGTTTAGGTGGGAAACACCAGATTTTTCGTTAACAGATAATGGAAAAGAAATTTGATAACAAACTTCTGAATGATAGATTACAAGAGTACGGAGTTAAACATGTTTATACGCCTCCATATTGGCCACAAGCAAATCCTGTGGAAAGGAGTAATAGAACACTTAAAACTATGATTGCATACACTAGACCTACTTTAATTCTGTCTGGTCCACCTAGTAGTGGAACGTGTATAAGCATAGGAATTCCAGCGTTCCAGCGGACAGAATTAAAGTAGGTCTAGTGTACTATGTAGGAGCAGATCATCAGAACTGGGACAAACATTTACATGAGTTTAGACATGCAGTAAATACGGCGGTCCAATAAACTTTAAAAGTTTCTCCAGCTTTCTTAAATATGGGCAGACAAACACGTCCAGTTAAAAGTTTAAGGAAAGAAGTTGAACCGGTTGATTGGAAGAAATGGAGTGATCCTGCATTATGGGTTGATCGTATGGCAAGGTTGAATGCATTAAGAGATTTAGTTTCTTTACATATTGAGAATGCTCAGGAAAAGCAAGCCAGAAGGTATAATAGAAATCGTAGAGTGGCAGAATTTCATATTGGAGATCAAGTGTTAAGGAAAACGCATGTTTTATCAAAAGGAGGAGATAACTTTAATGAAAAATTGGATGAGAAATATGGAGGTCCTTTTACGATAATTGGAAAGAAAGGTGAAAATGTGTATATTTTAAACGGTACTGGTAGGAAGAAGCCAGAGGCTCATGTATCGCAGTTGAAAAAGTATATACCGTCAAGAGAGAAAAAGGAATAATGTTGTGAAGTCTTGTGTTGTATGTGTTGTTACTGATTATTGTTTTTTTTTATTTTGTTTTAGGTCATGTGGCTGTGTGTGGTGGTCAAACTGGGGGAACCGGAATTGATGGTCAGCATTTAATGTATGTATCGATCCCGGAGAATGTTAGTAATCCAGGCACGTGGGATGGTTCAAAGAAGGATCCTTTCTAGATTGACGTGCCAATCAAGTTGACCAAAAATCAGAAGAGGAGAGTACGCAAAGCTCGACTCGAGCAGCTCCAAGCAAGATCGTTACCGACACTGGCTCAGTTCTTGCCTCAGCCTCAGGTCCCTGTAGAAATACCTGTGTTACCGGAGGTTGGTGCGAGGATGGGACCGGTGGAGGGGTCACGTGGAGGGGCCTATCTTCGAGGAGGAGGACGACCTAGATAGCATTAGTTTGTCTGGGTTGGAGATCTCCGAAGAGATGGAAGAGCAGCTCTTGATGGAGACCGAGCCTTCACAGGTTGCGGGGAACGCAGCAGTCGACATGGAGCCGGCTCAACGAGTTGAGGATGCTGCATGGAAAAAGTACGAGGCTAATATAGAAAAAGCCCGGAAGATTTTCGGCCGCTACTTCGGTAGTTTAGTGTTGGTGCCTTGGAAGGAGGGCGTAGATACAGAGATCGGCGCATGTTTCAAGTGCCACCGAATGGGACATGTGCACGCCAAGTGCACCGTACCCGTGGACGTTCCTGTTTGTAAAAATTGTGGACCGCAAGGGGTTACGATGTGCCGATGCCCAAGGTGCCGGCCGGCATGGAAAAAACAGAAGGGAGAATGGATGTGTGGCAAGAAGCTGAAGAAGTCGTCGCCGTTGCAGAGTGAGGGACGGGTGGTGGACCATACCATCGACTCCTACTGTGGTGAAGGAAAGTGAAAAAGTGATTGATACGATGAACGAGCGTAGAGTTCGTTGGTAGGACGATCATCGGGGTCGGTCGCCGGTTCGCGGGAGAGAGAGATCTCGACAGCGAGACGTTGATTTTAGGCCTCGGAGATCGGACTACGGCAGCTCAGCTCGGTATCGATTCGTTCGAGGAGTAATCTTCGTTCGGGTATGATAGTCGGAGGAATGATAGGCACTATAGGAGGGAGTTTAGTGCAAGAAGCCCGTCACCTTACCATCCACGTTATCGTCGAGGAAGGTCTCCTCTCTCTTCAAGAAGCAGAGATCGAAGGTATGAACGTCGCAAGAGTATCGCCGGGAAGAAGAACATCCCCGACACCAGTCGCAGAATCGACGAAGGGTGCACTTGCCTCCCGAGCAGTGGGCTATTGTGAGAGGTTTAACCTATGCCATGAGATCTCTGCCTCGTGAGGTTAGGGAGATTGTGGTAAGAAGTACTCATAAGTAATTATGAGAGTCCTACTTGCTCGGGTGGATTTAGGCGAAGCGAAGCTGATAATAGTGTATAGTAAGTATAGCGAACGCTATATTAAGGAAAGATTATTTCGTTTACTAATCATTTTAATATAAATTAAAGATTGTGACGTGTGTATGTATGTGTAGATAGTTGTTAGTAATAATTGCTGTTGGTTGTGGGTGTTTGGCCGATTGGCGTATGGAGGCGTTGGTGACAGCGGCTCATCTTAAGGTTATAAACTTTACACATGCGTGTAAAGTTTAGGCGGGGGTATTGTGACGCCGTGGCGTCTGATGAGCCGTTGTAGACTAGCACACATACGTCGTTCGGATCTGTTATTGTAGGACTAATATATCTAATCGAATGTTTTATGTTTCATGTTTACCATATGTGCGACGAGGATAAATGACAAGGTTACGATATCTCTCTTACTCTTATGGGCCAGCGGCGAGAGAGATCGGTTGAGGAGAAGAAAAGCAGACGACTGACTTCCGATCAGTAGCTCACGAGGACGGTGTAAAATCCGAGTACGCGCGAGTTTAGTCTATGGTGGTTTTCTTATTATTCTTTGGAATAATAATTTAATGGTGTTAATTCATTCTGGTGGAGTAGTGAGCACTCGACTGGCAGAAGCTAGTTTAAAGTAGTGATCGATCTGAGAGTGTCCTCACAAGACTAACGATAGTCGTGCTGATTTAGTCAGTTAGTGTGGTGGAGCAGATAAAACCAGCAACAATGTAAGAATTGTTTCTATATTGGTGGAAGTGTATATGGTGTTATTGCAGTCACCGACGTAGCTGTCCTGCGAAACAGTTGGAGTGCCAGGTTGGCTGACTTGCACAGCTAATTAATGTGTGTGTGTGTGTGTGAAAGAGTGAATAAATCGCTCGATCTTGTTAACTGTTAAATGCTCGTGTTGTTATTTCGTGCGCCTTCCAGTTCTCTCCTACAGGTAGCTGAGACCCCGTATAAGCCCACCTTTTGATGGGACATACACGGTCCCATGGTCGGGTCTGGCCATGGCATGCCACGATTTTAAGGTGCTTTTCCCACCTTAATACTACGAAGTGAATTCAGGTACTCTATTTAAAACAAAAATTAGAATAGCACAAACCATAATATATTTTTTAACAAAGTAATGTAGATTCACGTAATTTTTTAAATAAAGTATATTTAAATATTGTCAAGAGCACTTTAGAGCGATTGGCGGTTTAGTTAAAGTGCTAGTTATATATATTTTATATTTTTTTGTTGTTCTACTTTGGATCGGTAACTAGTTCGACATGGTTCCACATAACAATAAGGGTTTCGGAGCATTTTTAAAATATTTTTGTGGTAACTTTACATAATATTTTATTTTTTTCAGAATGATTTTTCATCAGAAGAATCTGATCATAAAGAAAATATAAAAGAAGGACTACCTATTAAAAATATTAAAATATCTTCCCGCAAGCGTGATTTAAATTCCTCCAGCGAATCGAAATCATCTATTGAAAAAAAAAAAATTAAAAGTCAAAAATTTATATTCAGGGAAAAAAAAAGGAGTGCAAATCATATTCAGTTAGCTATGACTTATGGTTCTAAGAATGAATTACGCAAATCAATGTTACAATCTTACAATCTTACAATGTTACAATGAGTGTGAATCTGAGTCAGAAGAAAAAGACGAATCCAGCGAATATGAACCCTCTTCTAGAAATGAATCATGTTTTTCTGATGATGATCATCATCAGATGACCATCAAGGTAAGTTCAACTTATTACCATAATTAAGAAATAGATTAGATGCGATTTTTCATATTTTTTCATATTAATACTGTAACGGGGAATAAGTTTGCCTCTAAGGCCGGCTAGTTCACCCGGCGTGAAATAAAGGAGATGTTAATCCCGGGTCACAAAAGGATTGCTCGTCGGGCCAGTCGCTCGACGAGCTACTTACTTTCAGTGGAGTCGTTCGTGTGTCGTTGCTCGGCGAGTCACCTACTCGTCGAGATTCTCGGTGCCTGGAAAGGAAGGTCGACTAAAAGAAGGACTCGCGTTTAAACAAAAAAAATAGATAAAGACTCTAATTTATTAGAAATGAATGTTAAGTAATTTTACACCGTCGGATTTATAATTCACTCGAATCACAGTGTACAAGAGGGGCCGCTCGCTCGCTCGCAAATACAATTTATAATAGCTTACTCGCTGTCGATCACCGAAGGCTAGTTGAACTCGCTTGCAGGGTCGTAAATACAGCGCTTGTTCGTCGGGCCCGGGGAGTCGCTTTCCGGTTGGTACAACGTCGGCTTGGTAGGTTGCAGTGTCGTGGTCACCGGGTCTGCTTCGCACGTATTTACTCGGGGTCTCTACGATGTGGTTTACACGCAGCACTGCACACGATTTACCAAGTAATATCGATCGATCGCGGTGACTAGTCACGCTGGCGCACGGGTCGAGAGTGACTCTCCGTTCTCTCGTTCGTTGGCCCTTCGGCTCTCGCGTGTTCGCTGCTGTCGTCTGCTCGTCGTGCTCTCTGCACGGCGAGCTTCGTTCTCTCGGATCTATTCGCGCCCGCGGTTTTTAATCGAATTTCCAAATTCCATTACAATACAAATAAACCGTGTTTTACAAGAGTGATACGCTTCTAGCGTGCACTTGTTTCTGAATTATAATTCTTACCAATGCATTATTGATTCCGAGTCCTCAGTAGTTGCTAAGCATTGTAGGCTGAATTTCATGCACTTTTCGTTCAATCGTCGCATACAATCGTCACACTTTTTCGCGATCCGGAAAATCGCATATTTCGGCAGACATAACGTAAAACCGATGAAAGCGCGACCACTTAATCAAGATATTGGACAATTTGGGTACAGTCTTTTGAGCTTCTACACGGTACTGTCCTTCAAAGTTAATTCAAATAAAAATCAATATACAATATATCCTTTTAATAATAATAATTCTCGATCCCATGGATAAAACATCTACCGCGAAATCTAATGGTCAGGCGTCCGGTTATGTCTACGACACTTGACAGTAGTGAAATGGAATACCTGGCATCGTATCTATCCTCAACCCTGCTCTGCCTCATTTTAGGGACAGTAGTGACCTCTGAAATGTCACGCTAATGTTCATTAAGGATAGAGGTTTTGCTACAACTTTTGCTTTTTATATTAAACATTTTTGGTATTTCTCACAGATAAAGTTATCCGTGCGTGACATGAGCTAAGTTATCAATTAATTCTCGATATTAAACGCGCCGCTGATTTCTATTTAAATCGAGAATTTTTAAGATAGTGTAAACTCGTGGGCTAATTTAGAAGCAATATATTCAGCGCTTACCAACAGTATGCGTTTTTTCGACAGACTTTCTACAATATATTCTTACTCATATCTCTACAATTTATTTTAGAATCTTCAATTATATCAAAACGAACCAGATGGGCTGCATAAGGGATGATGGACTTTCAAAGGGCATTTCACGAAGAAATAAAAAAGAAAATTTATCCAAACCTCTAAAAAATGGAAGAAAAAATGAAACAATATCCTTCATTAAAAAAAAAGGGGTGTTGCTAGTTTGAGAAGTCATTTCCAGTATCTATTTACAAAAAATACAAAGTAATGTTATTATCCGTTTTTAACATTAAGAATATTTCTCCTAATGTATCAGATTAAAAAACTCATTTCATTTTTGTAAATGAATGAATTTTGATTTCAATGAAACGAGCCTTATGCTTTATATTGTGGAACATAATTAATAGAAATATTTTCCGTACATTTTTTATTATAAACACTACAGAAAGGTACATGAAAACGTAGTACAGTATATCCTTTCAAAGATATTTAAAAATCATAAATGGTCGCGGATTTCAATTTTCATGAGAAATAATGATAAAGCTTCGGATTGCTTAAAGAAAGATTGTTTTTATTTGTTGAATTATTAAAAATAACCTTGACTGTTTCGTAGGCCTTTCTTTAATTTTTATTATAATCGATGAGGAAATAAAGAATATTATTGTAATATTTAAATCTCCTTTAAATCTAGTACCCAAAGAATGTCATCACTTGCGATTATAGCGTTGGAATTAGCAAAATAAATTTGACAAATTCATGAAATATAGTTGAGGGTTTGGAATAAACTCAACAATAAAAAAATTAATTAGCAAAAAGTTGTTAGTAATTAGTAATGAGAAAGTGTCATTCAAGAACGACTTCTTGTAGGGCGCCTATGATTATGCAAGAAAAATTTCATATCAGAGTTATTTTATGCAAATATATATACACATATATTTAAAAATTATGATAACATGTTCTGCTTCAAAATCAAGTTCTTTTGTTTATTAATTCTTTAAACAGACTCTCAGACCGCCCTATATCATTTTTCTCCATAATGAGGGACAAAAATGAAATACATATAGCCAGTAGAGAAAGTTGATGTCCATCTAATTCAATACTATTGTCTTGGAAATGTCATCTCTTGCAATGACATTGCTGGCATTGGGTTTAGTAAAGAATTTGACAAACTCAAAGCTAATAATGACAGATTTTAAAAATAATTAAACACCGAACCATCGATTCAGAAGCAAAAAACATCAATGCATTATATTTGTGATGAGAAAATTCCAATCAGACACCCTTTATTTTTGGGTACTATGTTCTTTGAACGTGAATTTTCATATCGGTTTGATTATATGCAAATAACGAAAGTCTTTGTTATGAGCTTATTTGATAGTACAGTAAAAAATTATAAATACAGATATAGCAGTTGAATGTTTAATCGCTAAGTTTGACAGTGTTAGAATTAATTGATTTTAAAAATTTTAACGTGTTCCGGAATTTACGATTCAAATTAGAGTTATGACAGTCATGCTTCTGAATCATTCCAAAATAATTTCCTTCGTACATTGAATCTTTTTACATACTCTATACAGTGTTTCAGACCATCGTTTTATGATTAATAATAAATGATGAGAAAAAAAATATGAACCACATCTTGACAGAAGATTGAGCTTATTACAATCTTATTTTATGCTAGTGTCCCGGAAATGTCATCTCTTGCTATGGCGTCCGAATCAGAAAAAAAAAAGAAATGAAAAATTCGGTGACAATGGTTGCAGGTTTTAGAACTGATTTAATACCGAACCATTAATTCAGAAACAAAAATCATTCATCCATGTAAACGTACTGAGAAAATTCCACTCAGAGACAACTCATTTTAGGATTATTAAAAATAAATTTTTATTTTCATTACAATAACTATGTACGATCATAGTCTCTGTTATGAGCCTAATGCTTCTTTGAAAGGAACATAATTAGGTTATTCGATTAAGGTGTTTCAAACATTCGGTAGTCGTGGAAATGCCTGCCGTCAAAAAGTAGTGACTTAGCTGCGTAAGGCTAAGGAAAATGTTATCTATTATTTTTATAAAGAGGACATAAGTATCGATCTCTCGTTATTCCATGAATATGTAGCGAAGAATAATGTATGAAAAATGTAATCGTCAAATCAAACATGATCATGAATAGGTTGCTCGATTAATATGTTGCAATTATCCAGTAGTCGTGAAAATGTTAGCATTCAAATAGTAGCGAACGAGCCTCGTAATTCTTATGAAAATGTTTATTACTATTTTGACGAAGAATTCGTTCGAGGCTTTCAGTTTAAGAATTCACTCGCTAAACTTTTGATAACTCGATAACACATGTCTTTACTTCTGCTTGCAGATATCTTAAATTGTCGTGGAAACGAAGATTTTAATTTTCAGATTTTGCTTCCTCATAGAGGAAGCTCTGTGATAGGCTCAAAAACGAGATTTTGAACCAGACCTCGTAGGACAATTTGGTTTACATATTTGTAAACTTGATTGAATTTTCAACAAATGTCCGTATGTATGTATGTGTGTGTGTTGTTGTGTGTGTGTGTGTGTGTGTGTGAGTAGAAAGTAAAATTAGAAGTTTACATTGCATAAAATGTAGCAGTAAAAGTGAGAGTGTAACATTGATTTAGAGTACATAGTATATATGTAGATACATCCACGTCGGTTTCCCTTTGTTCCATCCCCGCGGAAACCGCCGTTAGGCATTACTTCACGGGGATGGAGGGGTTGGCGTTATGCGCTTCGTTGAGTGTGTGTGTGTGTGTGTGTGTGTTTTTTTTTTTTTTTTTTTTTCCTACTCCACCCCATTCGGACACTCACTGGTAACCGCCGTTAGGCATTGCTTCGGTGAGGCCGGGGTTAATTGAGCATTTCTGCTACTTCTGTGTTAGTCGTTGTTTTTCCATACATCCCCCATCCATCGCATAGTGATTTGCGACGATTAGGGGTTCAGGGACTCATCTTTTTTTGTACTTGGTGAACCTCCGATCCTGCACGAAGCCATCTCTCGATTGTCGTATCCCCTTTTTCAGAGCCGTCTACTGCGTGGTCACACATTGCTGGCGTCTCCTCCTGAGTTGAGTATTAGAACTCGCTGTCTAGTGCCCTCTTGTGAGTGTGGTTCTCGCTTCTGCCGCCGATGGCAAGGGCCCGATTGCTCTGTCGGCTACATCTTGTGAGTGTGGTTCTCGCTTCCGGCGCTACCCTTTGAGTCTCCGTGAGTTTTTTTGATACTCCTTTTTCTGTTGTCGTCTTGTGAGTGTAGTTCTCGCTTCAGGCGCCATCATGCGCGCCAGCGGAGCCTTGGCTCCCGCATCCGGCGCCCTCTTGTGAGTGTGGTTCTCGCTTCTGACTTCAGACTTCATCACGGGAGCGTTGTGCTCCATCTATTGCCAGCCTTGTGTGTCCTCGCCTCGGGCTCCTACTTATGGTTATCCTATTCGCTTCCAGCTCGCACAGTGATCGGGGTTTTTTACCGCTTCGGAGGCTGATGACGTAGCCCGGGTCTTCTTTTTGAGTGGTACCCGCTCCACCTCGGGCACGGGCTCGACCACACCGGGGGAAAAATCACGAATGGAATTTCCCCCAGTGGGGATCGAACCCACGCCCTAGACGACACTCTCAGATTCAGCAAGCAAGAGGCCTGAGCCCTTTACCAACTGAGCCATCGAGGCGTCTGTGTGTGGTGTGTGTGTGTGTGTGTGTGTGGTGTGTGTGTGTGTGTGTGTGTGTGTGTGTGTGTGTGCGTGTGTCCGAGGCAAAATCTTGAAAATGTTACGGTGGATTGTACAAATTTCAATTGCATTCATTGTCGTTTGTAGTATTAATGAGGCCAGAAAAGGTTTTTTGGCAGTAGACGGGAAAAAAATTTTTTTTTTGAAATTTTTTGAAATTTTTTTTTGTAAATTTGAAAAAAATTTTTTTTTCATTTTTTTACGTATGAATGACGGAATTTCCACTATTTTTTTGTGTCGTCATGAAAGCAGAGCAGCTAAGCTTTAATTTAAGACCAAAAAGATAGAGATTCACCGAATATTATGAAAATTAACGACTCGAAATGAACAGTTGTACTTTTGCTTCCTCATAGAGTAAGCTCTGTGATAGGCTTGCAAACGAGATTTTGAACCAGACCTCGTAGGACAATTTGGTTTATATATTGTAAACTTGATTGAATTCTCAAAATGTTCGTATGTATGTATACACGGCCTTTGACTAAGATTTTTTCGTAAATTTGGAAAAAAAATTTTTTTTTCATTTTTTCACGTATAAATGCAGGAATCCATGATTATAGGAAATGTTATGGTGATTTTTAAATAAATATTTAATTTTTTATACAAAAACAATATTCATTATTTAAAAAAAAATGTAATTGGTATTTTTTTATGAGGAAGCTCTTTGCCAATGAATTGGCAGCGGTTTTTTGTTACATAGCAGAACTTGAATATTCATCTCACATATGTCTATAAATATTTAGCGAAGAATAATGTCAGAAAAAGGAAATTGTCTCATCAACCATGTCCTTGATTGTCCTTTGATCAATTTTAAGGGCGTTGGGAAAAAGTGAAATCTTTATGAATAACTTAATTTCGGAAATAAATAATTATATTCTCACCTTGAGCAATGCTTATGTTGAGGATTTTCTATTTTCCTGTTGCTTAGAGTAACCTCTTAGATTTTATAAGTTATTGAAGAGATTTCGGTTTCTGGTAATTTTATTTATTTTTTCTTTTACCGGAAAGAGATTTGTGTTTCTGGTAATATATATATTTTTTTTCTTATTATCGGAAAGTGCCGTTAAATACCACGGGCTTCTGGTCCTTACCGGAAACAAGGAAAATTACCAAAAACTTCCGTTATATACAGGGTGTCCCAAAAGTATGGAAACCTCTGAAAAGCGGCCAAAATAAGCGGGAAAAAAAAATCAATAACCCTATATCCGACTAATTTTTTCACGGGGAATCCAATGGTGACCTCGGATTTTACCTTAAAGATAACTTCAAAGCTGCAGCGACTGAAAAATCGATTTCTCAAATCGGAAACCCCATTTTTTATTGCAGATTTGAAAAGAGCGGAAAATTTCACGTCAAAATGTATGTTTTTTTTTTCAAGGTCATTTTAAGGGCGTTACAGACGCAAATAAAATCCCAATTTAACCTAAAATCAAGCTCAAGTGAGGGCTTTTTTTCTAATTGTACCACCTCCAAAATGACCTTGGAAAAAATAATAAAATACATACTTTTACGTAAAATTTTCCGCTCTTTTCAATGGTGCTCTTGAATTTGACCTTGAACACCTATACGTTACGGTGAACCAATCAATTATTCGCACGGCGACCCCAATTTTTTATAACAGATTTAAAAAGAGCGCAAAATTTCACGTTCGACAATGTATTTTGTTTTTGTTTTTTAAGTTCATTTAGGAGGCGGTACAGTTAGAAAAAAACCCCTACTCGAACTTAACTTTAGGTTAAATTGGGGTTTCGATTGCGTCTGTAACGCCCTTAAAATGACCTTGAAAAAAAAACCAAATACATGTTTTAACGTAAAATTTTCCGCTTTTTTCAAATCTGCAAAAAAAAAATGGGGGTTCCCTTTTGAAAAATCGACTTTTGAGTCGCTGCAGCTTTGAGGTTATGTTCAAGGTCAAATCTGAGGTCACCATTGGATTCCCCGTGAAAAAATACGTCGGATATAGGGTTATTGATTTTTTTTCCCGCTTATTTTGGCCGCTTTTCAGAGGTTTCCATACTTTTGGGACACCCTGCATACGATAATTACTGGAAAGTCCCATTAGGTATCTCTATATAAAAAATAATATCGGCACCAGATGATGACGTCACGTGATGATCACGTGACCTAGCCCTGTGGAATACCTACAAGGCTTTTTAATATCTCTATACTCTTCAGATTTGTTGTGAACTTAAAATTTAGTAGTATTTATATAAATTTAATACTCATTACAGAAGCACAATAATCAACATTGCAATGACAATTATATTTTTTCAAAATATAGGAATTATATGGAACAACCATTGAAATATCAACGTTAATTACTTTTTCATTGATTCTTTTATTATAAATATATCGTCTTTGTATATTGTTACGACGGCGATAATGTGGAAGCCCATTTTTCGAAAACGTTGTTATATCCAAAAAAGGTTTTGGAAACTTTATTGAACACTTTTTTGTTTTTATATCATAACAAGGAATTGATTCATCATGTGGTCCATGAAGCTGTTTAATAACTAAATTTTCTAATTCTAAATCATCATCTGGAATTTCCGCGCTAATAAAGGGCCTATCCGGGTAAGATGGTCAAAATTGCCCCAAACCAAATTGAAATAAAAAAAATACCTACATGTAGTAAATGTAAAAATATACCTTTGGGTAAATTTTTAGAGTCCTAGGGCCTAATATAACCTCAAATAAAATAAAAACGTAATTTTCAGTTTTTTTAATATATATCACGCTATCTCAGGTTTTGAGGGGTCAATTTTTTTTTAAAAATTAAGTTTTTCTAATGGCCACAACTTGGTATATTTTTGCTTCCTCATAGAGGAAGCTCTGTGATAGGCTTGCAAACGAGATTTTGAACCAGACCTCGTAGGATAATTTGGTTTACATATTTGTAAACTTGATTGAATTCTCAAAATGTTCGTATGTATGTATACACGGCCTTTTGACTAAGATTTTATCGTAAATTTGAAAAAAAAAAATTTTTTTTCATTTTTTCACGTATAAATGCAGGAATCCATGATTACAGGAAATGTTATGGTGATTTTTAAATAAATATTTAATTTTTTATACAAAAAAAATATTCATTATTTAAAAAAAAATGTAATTGGTATTTTTTATGAGGAAGCTCTTTGCCAATGAATTGGCAGCGGTTTTTTAATTTTTTAGCGCGAAATTCAAATCAATTTGACAAAATTTTGACCATCTTACCCGGCTAGGCCCTTTATTAGCGCAGAAATTAGCCCAGATGATGATTTAGAATTAGAAAATTTAGTTATTAAACATATGCTTCATGGACCACATGATGAATCAATTCCTTGTTATGACATAAAAACAAAAAAGTGTTCAAAAAAGTTTGCAAAACCTTTTTTGGATATGTGTTCAAAAAATGGGTTTCCACATTATCACCGTCGTAACAATATACAAAGACGATATATTTATAATAAAAGAATCGATGGAAAAGTAATCAACGTTGATAATTCAATGGTTGTTCTATTTAATTCCCATATTTTGAAAAAATATAATTGTCATTGCAATGTTGAATATTGTGCTTCTGTAACAAGTATTAAATATTTATATAAATATTTACTACTAAATTTTTAAGTTCACAACAAATCTGAAGAGTATAGAGATGTTAAAAAGCCTTGCAGGTATTAAACAGGGCAAGGTCACGGGATAAGCACGTGATAGTAAGGTCAAGGTCACGTGCTTATCACGTGACGTCATCACGTGACGTCATCGCGATCATCACGTGATCAAAAGGGCAAGATTACGCGATTATATCGAAACAACTTAGAAAATTTTTCGCTTTGTTTTTAATTATTAACAATATACCAATGATTCGAGACGTTTGGCAAAATTATAAAAATATTTTTTGGAAGGTTTTAAAGATAATCATGAAAACAGAGCTTTAAAAGAAATAAATGATATCTTAGAATTTGAAAATTTAAGCTGTATTGATGTCGGTTTACCAACACCGAATATGGATTTTTCAAAAACTGTTGTTGATGAAGAAGATTTAAATAGTCAAGTGGAATTTTATAAAAATGAATATCTTATCAGATACAAAAAAATGAATTTAGATCAAAAATTAATTTTTGATTACGTAATAACACATTCAGATACACAAAAACTCATTTTTATTGATGGACCTGGAGGTACTGGAAAAACTTTTTTTTATATTACTTTAATTTATCATTTTTTAAGTGAATCGAAAAATGTTTTATCGATGGCGTGGACGGGTATAGCCAGTATTTTATTACCATTTGGAATGACGAGTCATAAAACCTTCAATTTACCGTTAGATTTGAGCAATATAGAAAATGCATTTTTAAAAACAGAAATGTACAGAAACAAAATTAGAGATGCAGATATTATAATTTGGGATGAAGCTTCAATGATTCCAAAGAAAGCTTTAGAAATTATAGATAAAACATTACGTGATCTTTGTTTTGAAGACAAAATTCCATTTGGTAATAAAACAGTTATTTTAAGCGGAGATTTTAGACAAACTTTACCTGTCATGAAGTATGGATGTAGATTGTAAAATGACGATAATCGAAAATACTATTAAACATTCATTTTTATGGAAATTTTTTAAAAGTTTTAAATTAAAAATTAATTTGAGAAATATTGATTTACTTTTTTCAAAATTTTTATTACAAATTGGAAATGGGGATATACTGTCTTTTAAAATTCCTGACTAATGGATTGTGAATGATGTGTGTAACAAAATTTATGGAGAAAGTATGAGGCAATGTGTCCTAATATTTCACCGCCAGAGGGCAGGTGCACCGGGAGCTGTGACATGCGCAGTAACTGCTACACGGTCTCTTTGCTTGACGTTTTTTCGTCTGCGATCCTCAAGAGTTAATGTTTACATTTCACTGATAATCATAGAAGTATTCATTTAATCTTGAATCTTGATATATAAAATAAACTAAAATGAAGTGCAGCGTTGAAATTTGCAAAGAAAAAATGAGGCTAATTTCCCAAAGATCAAGAATTAAGACAAAAGGTTGAATGCAATCAAAAGGCCAAAGTTTAAACCAAAGCCATGCCATAGATTATGTATGAAGCATTTTTTACCAAAACTCATTTATACAGAAAGTATGAAAGGTAAGTAATTTTATTCATTGTAACAATGTATTTAATTTAATTTAATTACATAGAAGATTTTTTAAGTACTAAATGACAAAAATAATAATTAATAATATTCATTATATTATTTGCTCAGGTGGTTATAACATGGATGTAGTACGCTTAATACCTAAAAGCATACCTACTGTATTCCCTTGGCAAGAGGAAGAAGAGACTGTAAGAGAACTACAAGAACCACAAGAACCACAAGAACAAGAACAAGAACTACAAGAACTACAAGAACTACGTCCATGTGAACCAGATTTTATTGTGCACGAAGAAGTTTGTGTTGCAAACAATGATACAATAGAGACCAAGTATCATGGTGATGATAATAGTGATGATTATAGTAAAAAAAGTGTTACACCCCAAAAAACAGATTCAGTTATGATTCAAACGGATGTACTTCCAAAGTACAATATATCAAATTATGAGCACAAACCAAGACAATTAAATCATCCCTGCTTAGAAATCTGAATTAAGAACGGAATTAATTTCGGAAGTAAGATTTCAATTCCGAAATTAGTTCCGAAATGAATTAAGATGATGGGCCAATTTCGGAAGATACGAAATATAGAAATATAACTTTTAGGCATGATTAAAAATTGTTTATAGTTAGTATTATTTCATGAATATAATATTGTTTACATGATTTTTTTTTAATTTTTCAAAGTATTTTTTTTCAAAATTTATTTTGTAATTTTTATTTTTTTCTGAAAATAGGTTCTATTTTGCGTTATCGTCATTGTCGAAAAGTTTTTTTTTTAACTGTCACTGAACATTTTTTATAAAATATTAATTTTTTCATATCCCGTTCGGCAAGTACTACTAAACCTCTTAAATTCATACTTTCATCATGATTGATATACAAAAGCTCTGAATAAGTCAATGAACATATTAATGGATCATACAAAAGTTAAATACCATCATTTATTTAATTAAAAAGATACGAAGGTTTTTAATGAATTTTTAAATATTTAAAAAGTTTTTTATTAGTATAAATTTATTTAATAATATACAACGTTTTGGATCATCTTATACTATCAGTAGTGCATCAAATTCGGAACAGAAACCAAGTAATTACCGTTTACATTTATATTCACACAAACCCTTTCGATACATGAAGTTGGTATGGTCTCAATTTTTTTATCAATTTCTGTTATCTCCATAAAATATTTATAATTATTGTAAATATTTTCAACTTTTAAATAATTAACGTAAGAAATTTCACGCGAATCGTTAAGTATTCCAAAAGCAATTATGCGCACATACACCCGTTATCTAACAAAGCAAATGAATTATTGGAACGATTTTTACGCATTAGAGCTGATTCATAAAGACAATTATCTTTAACAATTTTCAAAAATTTTTTGCCATTTTTCATGTCTCTTATAAAATTTGCAACACTACATTGCTCGATATCACAGAAATTAACAACAAGTTTTTCATTTTTTAGTCGGTTGAAGTAAAGAATGTTATTGAATACTATTACATGTTGTGATTTGGACTTCAAAATATCGTTACAATATCTCATTACTTCATCCTCTGCTGTATTACATATGTGATTTTCTAATACGGAAACATTATGGCTCATTTTTATGAAACGCATTACTTGTTCTGGAACATTTTTTGCACATTTTATAGATTTTAGTACATAGTGATTTGCCGATTCAAAACTAAATGTTGAGATACTCCAAGCTGGTCCCCAATTTAAAATACTTTTGCAAGCGTGGAGTAATTGGTGGACATTGAAAGTCATTAGTCGAACGTCTTCGTATAAGCTTTCGATTCTAGAAACAAATCTATGTAAATTCTCGTCAGCTCTATTTAGGTCGTCAATATGAACACTGTCTAACAATATTATGTACAAGGATTCAACGAATAATAGCCAATGTTCCAATTTGCTCGGGGATATTAAATCAATAAATATCACTGGACTGTAATACAATGCGAAGTTCTCCCACTCTCGTGCCTTCCAATCTTTTCGATCGCTGATTTTTCTGGTACGTCGAGATATTTGTTGTGGAACTGCTATTGATAACATTTTATCATCTAGTCTTTCAATGTCCATTTCATCTAAATTATGTAATATATAATTGGTAAATTGTTTGGCAACACCTTCAAGAGCCATGTGCAAATAATCGGGAATAAAGCCTTCCACTAGATCAAATTTGGGTAAATTCATTAAAGGAGATGGATACATGACACCAAACTTTGGATCATCAGGGTTTGCTTCCAACATTAAATTTATCATTTCTTCGTGTTCTCGAAAGTTCGGTATTTCTTTGAGAATTGGAAATCTTTTAACGCCATGAGTGACTCCAGGATGTAGACACCAATTGCAGCCGTAATGTCCATTGAATTGTTTAATACCTTGAATCGGAGCGCGAGCAACAGCGTCTACACAACAAGTGAGTATGTGCAAGCGTAAGATGCGTATCTCATTTTTTATTTTGCAAGAAATTTCAACATTATTAATCAGTGCGACAAATTTATCCAAAAATATAGTCATATCTGGCTTTTGGAGTGAACATTAATCCGCATATTACCAATTGCTTCGAACGAACGTCTTTCGGTAGCTCGTTTATCATAAGGTAAAGTGGCCAAACAGATTGTTTAGAACACTTGAACTTAGATGCTCCATCGGTATTAAATACAGCTGTTATGCAATTTTTTCGTTCTTCGGGTTGTAAAGAGTGATAGAACTCACGGTACTTTATCCCATCATAAACATCAGATATATATCCTAATTTATGAGTACGTTGTTGTGTGACCTTATAAAAATGATCTTGATTACTTTCTATTAGATCAACTATTTGCTCCGACGGATCTGATAAAATGAAGGACGCTGATTTTTGTTGATCAGTTGTATCATTAACAGCTTTACAAATAGGACATGTTATTATTTTTAGTCGCTCTTTCCCTAAATCAGCAGAACATTTATAACAAATGATGTTATATTGAAAATCTTCTTTTGCGTTAAAAAATTTATCTAACATATATCTAGAATTTATTAATATAGGCCGCGTAAAAATTGTATTTATTAATTTATATAGATTTGTTATGGCTGAAACAGATAATTCGTTGTGAATAGAATATTTCATTATCATTAACATTATTTCGCCTCTACTTTTATCAACTGGGATATCTATTTTAGCATTGAATTCTGGATGATCGATTAGTTCTCTTAAGTTTTTGAAATTTTCAAGATTAAATGGTAATGAACTAGATTCTTCAGTTGTGTAAACGTCGTCACACCAATAACGTCCCTGCACGTTATCATTATAGTTTTCCGAATGTTCAAAATCAAATTGTAATTCCTATAATAAAATGTATATCATTGAAAATTCATTAGTAGTATCAAGTCTTTCAAAAAATATATATACTATTTCTAACCTCATCTGCACTAGACCCTTCGACAATTTGTATAGGAGGATCAGTCTCCATAGCACTTTTTGAAGCAAATTCGTTGCCAAAAGCTTGTATATCTACCTATGTAAATAATCAATTCAGATTTAATTAGTAAAATATTCAATTTTATAATTATTTAATAGTAAAAAACATTATATGTATTTAGCGATTGGAAATTTTCACGATAATAGTAGCCAGTCAGGCCCAGTTTTTTTGGGTACTTATTGCATAATAGTACTTTACGTAATAGTGAGTGAAAAATATTTACATAAAAGTATGTTATGGTATATTCGTATAAGTTTGATACTACATACAAAAGCAAGGCACTTTACCGAACACTAGTGACTGTACCCGCACGAGGTGTTGTTTTTATTATTACATACAAAATAGTACGAAATAGTATGCGAAAAGTGCATAAATAACAAACATGATATTTCACAAAATTCCAGAAATTTTACCACACACCAGTGTCCAAAATAGCATATTTTGTGACAAGTGCGAAAAGCAGTTGATTCATCCAGGATTTTTTTCACCCAACCGTAGCACGGTGCAAACACTCCTGGGTGAGTCAACTTCCTCGCGGACGTTGCAAACGATTTTTTAACTCTGCTTGCGAGAGAGAGGGTAGGTTTTCTGACGTTTTTAAGCGATTTTTTAACGCTTTTTTAACATTGCGTGCGCGAAACACGGGTTTCCTACCCTTATAGCTTCATAAAACCGTAGTTTTTCGCAAGCAGGGTTAAAAAATATCGCTTGCAACTAGTCCGCGAGGAAGTTGACTCACCCAGGAGTCTTTGCATCCTCGCTACGCTTGGTTGAAAAACGACTCCCGAATGAGTTAACTGTTTCGCGCACTTGTTACAAAATATACTATTTGCGCACTAAAAAGTGTGCGCAAAAAGGCATTTTTCACATGCTTTGTAATACGCATAGCATTTTTTGATACTAGTGTGCGGTAAAATGCCTAATTTTTGTATGTAATATTATATTTGCTATACAAGTACTTTTTCCTTACAATTGCATAAAATTTGGTACGCTACACGCGCCCAGCTTCTTGTGCACAGAGTGCGCAAACCAGATACTAGTGATGGCTATGCTGGTATGAGTGTTAACTGGCGGTCATTTTGGTGAATTGAGGTTAGTTTGCCTAGTGTTAAAAAGTGCTTATAGCAAGATAAGTATATTTATCACGGCTTAATTAAAAATTTCCAGATTTACAATCTCATAAAATAATGAAAGAATCATTTAAAAATAAAAAGATTTTACCTCATATTATGTTTCAGTAATGAAAGTGCCTGTATGATCAAAATGTAAGCATGGCAAAAAAGAAAAAAAATTTTTTCTTTGTTTTCTATTCATGAGAATGGCTAGGACAGCAGTTATGTGAATGTGTGATTTCATTTAATGGAGAAAAAAATATCATTATTAAATTTTCATTTTTCGATTTACAATATTTCACACTAGAAAACAGGTATCAAGGGCTTTAAGTATCGCTTACTAAAAATACAGTGGCTAAAAGACAATTTTATAATAAATAATAAGTATATAAAAAATTATGATAAATATAATCAACATTAATAAGATACTGGAATTGTAAATAAAAATTTATTTTATTTTTAGAATCCACTCAAATTTAAATATTTTTCAAATTGTCTACTGAAATAAAATCAATATTTCATTGTGAACAAATATTTAATCAACACAATGAACAGAACTATTTTGAATGAGTTTAAGGATCCAAAATACTTGCAATTTAATTGTAATTACCATATCAAATAAAATATCAAAAGATTTTATATGTCGAGCTTCCATATGTTACTGTATGTTTAATTTTTTAATGAAATATTCAACAAGTCTTAAAATTATTCTCATATTTTGCAATAAACTTTTCAACTATTCATGGATATATAATATTTTATAGCAACTGTATTTTGTTTGAGATTTATGAAGTTTTTATTGTTATGTATTTATTCAAACATTTGATTGAGTTATCACACAAGTGTATTTCATATTTAAAATACATAGTTTATTTCAAGAGAATATATATCAACAAAAATAAACAAATAAAATATTTTATTAAAAATAGAATCCTATATGAATATATAATTTTCAGGAACAATAAGTAAATAATTCCAAAATATGTAATGCTCATCACCCAATGAGATATAACATGTGTAAATAAAATAGCATTTTGATAGTACTAATTCTGTATACGAACTAATTTTTCATAAAAACTAGTACTTTTGCGAAACAAGTTATCAAATTATGGATTTGGTCTGCATATAGTTTATCATGCTAATAATATTTTAATAAATATATATAAACACTTGCAATTTAAGTCTCTAAAATTATACCAGTGAATTTTGCATGTAAATATCTAACAAGGCATTACTTTTTAATAGGGGTATTGAATAAGGCTCTTATGCCTGTTTTCTAGAAAAAATTGTTAACATTGTCATTTGTAAACATTTAAAAAATATACACATGTATTCTTTAATCTTTAAAAACAGTAGTAAAAATGTATTACGGGACTATTAATATGAATTTAATAACAATATTTCAATCTCTCATTGGGTGAATAATTATAAAAATCGTGCCAATGAATAGCATTTAAACAAATACGATTTTCACTGAAATGGAACTAATTAAGAATCAAGTTACAACGTTTATTTACCTGCACAGCAACATTTTTTTGTATAACATTTTCTTGTCCTGGACGAAGGTTATGCCTGCAAACTGTACGTCGAGGTAAGGGTCTGCGTTTTGAACAATACCCCTTGTATTTTAGCCTTATAGAACGCATAATGAAAACTGTATAGAATTAATCTTAATTATATGCAAAAAAATTTTCACTTCACTGGACCGATAACAGTGTCAATAACTGATTATTTATTTAGCCGGTCGTTGATCAAAATCAAATAACGAATTACAGACGAAGTAGGTACGGATGTCATGAAAAAACCGCACAGCAGCGCGGGCGGCGGGCGGCGGGCGGTTAGACAGACAGAGACAGACAGTTTACAAAGAAAATAACAAGAACAAACGAATTCGCAGTTTTCTTGTAATCAAATGCTCGTATCTAAATAACTCGTTAGTTTAATCGTAGGTATTCAAATAATACTATTACTCGTGTAAATAGTAAAAGTTTTGTTCGAGTCATTCGTTTGACATATAATTATCGAGTCTTAGTCAAAAAAACTTTATAAAAACATTAAAACAAAGCCAGCAAATTTGATTTTTGCACGCGAATGTTCTATATGCTTCACAGTTGATTAGTTTAATAATCGTATTTGTTTTATAGTTCATGAAATATAGTGTACGTTGGTCAAAGATAACTTCTGTGGAGAAGAAACAGATGATAAAAATATTAGAATAAATAATGGAATATGCAATAATAGTTTGTAGAGACAGCAAAGATATAAAACGATGTAAACCCATAAAGGTTATACATGATAGTAAAAAAAATATACATCATATAAAACCAGAAAAAGAAGATGATTTTGTTGAAAATAAACCTTATTATGTATATTGGAGTTCTTGTGGAAAAAATTGTGAAGCCAAAGATAAATGTTGCTCTTTTTATGAATGTCTAATAGTTTCTTTGGGAGGTAAGAATATTATTATAATAATTTTTATAAAAATAGTAATATGAAAGTAGCACAATTTTTCTCTTTTTTTTTTGAGCATGCTTTTATTTATTAAATTTCATATTATCAATGCTGCAAGTTGAGACTTCTATTCAAATTTTTCTAACTGTAGTAACTCTTTTCAAGAATAATGTCTGTAATTTATTTTATGAGTAAATATCTGTTTTAAAGTAAAGACCCAACAATTTTAATCAACTTGGTGTGGCAAGATGTCAATGTCCTTTTACTATTCATTTTTTGAAGATCAGAGTGCAAGCAGTGTAGTAAAATTAATTAAATTTAATTACCTGTTTCTAATATCAAAAAATATATTTTCATACAATTGCGACAACATCAATTGATTTTAAAATAAATATGTTTAAAAGCATTGGTTAGGATTTCTGTTTACCATACTCTTACCTGGTAAACTTTAAATAAGACATAAATAATAATGAGGTACTTTTCAATGATACAATTATATAAATAATAATGAGGTACTTATTTCAACGATACATAATTAGGAACTCAATTAAGGAAACAATAAAACTATTCTGTTGTTGAAATAATCTACTATTAGATATTATTATATTATTTAAAAAACAAGAGTGCATTTCTTATAGACATCATCGTCATCTCTATAGCAGTATACTAATTTACAATTTTATAAAAATGCTTATTTAATTGATTTTCAAGATAACATTATCACTTAGATAATACTTGTTTTGTATCATTGCTTTTTTAAAGAGATTTAGTAATACATAATAGCAGGATAATTTTAATAATTAAATATTAATAATCTTTTTTAATGGCAATTTATATTGCTTAATATTTGATTTATTTTGTTTATGAAAGCTCTTCTATTGAATATTTATTTCAAGTTCTACATTAATATATTGTTATAAATTATCTGAATATAGAAGTAATAATAACGTACATAGAACACTATAATTAATGATATCAAAGAATAACAATAATTTTTATAATTATAAAATTAAGTAAAGTAATTAAGTAGTGCCAAAAATTTCAAACAGTTAAGGACTCAAAGGGGGCTTGAATAATTATATATTTCTATTTATAGTATTAAGCTGAAAAAGTGAAAAAAATTTTTTTTCAGAAAACAGGCATTAGAGCTTTTTTCAATACCCCATTTGAAAGTACTTTATCCAGTTAAATACTTACAAACACTTAAATTAACTGGTATAAGTCTATACCATCAATTTTGACTATTTCAATATACAATTTAATAGAATATTTTATTAAAATTTATCAAAAATAATCATTAATGAATAAAAATATTCTATTAAATTGTATATTGAAATAGTCAAAATTGATCTTATGATTAGCTTGAGGTTGCGTTGATGGATAATGATCCATCGAAGAAAAGGAAACCACATTCAACTCAATCGTGTCATGCAAACACCTGGAATTTTACGGCAAACAGCTTAGATATCCCAAATGCTTATCGCTGAAGGTTTATAGACTTATACCAGTTAATTTAAGTGTTTGTAAGTATTTAACTGGACAAAGTACTTTCAAATGGGGTATTGAAAAAAAGCCTCTTATACCTGTTTTCTGAAAAAAAATTTTTTTCACTTTTTAAGCTCAATACTATAAATAGAAATATATAAGGGTCAGATTCAGAATTTTTGAAATAAACCTGCGGGCGAGGTCCACGGATTTTCCTGAAATTTTGGTATGTTATAGTAGTACATCATATAAGGGTCCCAAAACCAAAATTTTAGAACCCCTTCCCCCTCGTACCCCCCACTTCCGGTATAAACGTCCATTTTCGATCTATATTTTTTCTGGAGCCCTGAAGCCATTAAAAAATCTGAAAAAATTCATAAAAATACTTTTTAACAATCCAAACCTTGAATTTTTTAAGATTTTTTGAGTGCTTCAGGCTTTCAGAAAAAATCATTGAAAATTCAAATTATTTTATTTTCGATGAAATGGTTCGATATACCAGATCGGAACATTTTTTTCTTAATTCTGACACCAAAAAACAATTCCTTGAATTTTTTCAGAATTTTTCATTTGTATTTAGCCGATTTAGCCTAGAGCTGAAAAACCGCTTTTTTCACGAAAATAATTTTTATAGCACTCTAACCTAAAAATCGCAACTTTGCCGCTAGTTTTAGGCTCTTGTGCTATAAAATATTGTATGCAACTTGTGTGAATAAGATTTTTCAGCAAAACTCGTTACAGCACTCGCCTTCGGCTCGTGCTGCAACCCCTCGTTTTGCAGAAAAAGCATATCCACACCCGTTGCATAAACTACTATTTTAGGGCGGTACGAAGTCTCAAAAAATCTGGAAAATTTTTTTTCTTATTTTGTTTATCAAAATATATAATCTCAAATTTTTTCAGATTTTTTAATTGAAGGCGATAGCGTCTATGGCTGAAAAACTCTTTTTTTAAGAAAAATCCGTGGACCTCGTCCGCAGTTTTTTTTCAAAAATTCTGAATCGGACCCATAATTATATTTAAGCCCCCTTTGAGCCCATAAGTAAAACTATTTTTTAACAGTTGACGCATTAAAAATGGTCTTTTTTTATATAATCATGAGAGATGAAATAATTTTGAGGCTGACTAGATCTTGTAGAATGTTGAAAACTCTGCTTAGGCACCCGTAGCATAGCAGACATGTAGCATTAAACTAGAATAATAAACATGGCAGCAACCTAAAGTGAAGTTAAAGTGCATAAATCTTTTCATTGCATATATACTTATCCTATCTATTACATGTATAGTTTAATCGCAACTTTAGCTAACAGAATTTGACTGATAATTATCGACAATTTTTCTTGTTTTCTGAACCATGCAAGTTAATGTCCCTACACATTCTGCTTGTAAAAGTAGTCAGCTGGGTTGTAAATATTTCAATAAATTTTTGATTTTAGTTGACTCTTTACTGACTCTGTGAGACGATACGAGTGGGTTAGCTTTTTTTGAGTTATGTTGTCTCGAGCAATCCTCACTAGCAGGGTTGAGTAAATGTCAATTTCGGATATGGCGCTGTCGTCTGTCTAGTAAGAACTAGTTCTTTTTTCACTTAATTAGCTTATACGTTATACATATATTCATGTGTTATTTACTCAATATTTGATATTAAATACTCATTGTCACGTCCATTAGTATCAGCTTTATAACGTACGCATTTGCAAATATAATTTTTAAACCAATGCGCGTAAATATGAGATCGTATTACGTTCACGTTTAAATTTTTCACTCTTATTTTGCCGGATTGAGTATATAAAAAGGAACTAGTTTTCCTTCTAATTAAACCACATCTGCAAAATTGGCATTTATCTAACCCTGTACAAGACTCTTATCATAAACAAGTGCTGTAAGCAAAACATTTTTTTCAAATCAAATTGATGACAGCTTTAAATTAAACGTGAAATTTTAAAATTGTAAATTTTCTAAATTGACCTGCACCTTCTCTTTGAACTTCATTTTGAAGATAGCTAGGAATACTTTTGAACACAATGAATAAAAAAGAATTCTATAAAAAGTAAAACTAAAAATTTAAGAAAATAAATTTAAATTGTTAAATTGAGTCGTTCAAACGTAAATTCAAAATGTATAGTTTAAACTTTTCATTTTTGCAAATGGTTTTCAGATTCTGAAGACAACGCTTGGGCTAATGCTAAAAATGTAAGACCACGATTGAAGTGGGCAAAAAAACAGGAAAGTTCGGAATCGACCGACAATCAAGATGAGAATAAAAATAATAGCCAAACAAAAAAATTGACTGTAAGAAAAAAATACTTTTTTTGCTTCATTAGCTACAAAGCTTTAGTAGTAGTTGATTAATTATTCATTTATTTTTGTAGCAAATAAAAAAACAGGTGCTCAAAGAGTCAAAAAAAATCAGAACAGATGCTGTTCTCCATAAGTACAAAGAAACCAAACTACTCAACGCAAGGACTCCTCTTGTTGATAAAGTATTAAACGAACCAAATATTGAATCCAAAAATGAACCTAGCCTCCAAAGATCTAGTCCCAACCAAAAGCTTAAAGAACTTAAAAATTTGAAAATAATTTTAAGTTCAATAAAAATAAGCAGTCAAAATAGTCTATCTGGGTATGAGAAAAGGTCGCAATTGAATTTAGTAGAGTCAGAAAAAGACAAACTTACTGGTAACCAGTCTAATTCGGAGGCAGCAGTCTTGATAGCTAAGGAGACTGATTATTCTTATTTCGGAAGTTGGCTTGGGTATGAGTCATCGCCGAGTTCGTCTGCGTCTTCTTTTTGGTCTCAATCTCCATCTAAGTCTCGGTCTAGGTCTCGGTCGAGGTCTCGGTCGAGGTCTCGGTCCAAGTCACGGTCCAAGTCACGGTCCAAGTCACGGTCCAGATCTCGGTCTAGATTGAATCTTTCAAAGAATAGGTTGAGACATCCCGTTACTCCTGGATCATACAGTTTGGAGCGTGAAAGAAGTCTTTCTCCGACCTCTCCATCGCGTTCCCGTTCTAAGTCACGTCTATCGGTGCCTGAAGGTCCGTTTCCTCCTCCCCCTGTGCGCTCATGTTCACGATCTAGGTCACGTTTTTCGTTGGGTAAAGGTCGCTTTCAATCCCAACCTTCCAAAATACATTCTAGGTCATGTCTTTCATTGCCTGATAATCACCTTCAGTCCCAACCGTTTAGGTCACGTTCTGGGTCATTTCTTTCGGAGCCTGATGGTCACTTTCAGTCCCAATCGTTTGGATCAAGTTCTAGACCACGTATTCCGGAGCATAAAAGTTCTTTCCAGCCTCCTCCTCCCTCTGGATCACATACACGTTCTAGATCACGTATTCCCGAGCATGATGATCACCATCAATTCCAACGCTCTGGATCACGTTCACGTTCTAGATCACGTATTTCAGAGCATGGAGGTTTTTTACAGGCTCCTCCCCCTGGATCACGTATTTTGGAGCATGGTGGTCACGATCAATTCCAACGCTCTGGACCACGTTCACGTTCTAGATCACGTATACCCGAGCATGATGATCACCATCAATTCCAACGCTCTGGATCACGTTCACGTTCTAGATTACGTATTTCAGAGCATGAAGGTTTTTTACAGGCTCCTCCCCCTGGATCACGTATTTTGGAGCATGGTGGTCACCATCAATTCCAACGTTCTGGACCACGTTCACGTTCTAGATCACGTGTTTCGGAGCATGACGGTCCCCATCAATTCCAACGCTCTGGATCACGTTCACGTTCTAGATCACGTGTTTCGGAGCATGATGGTCACCATGAATTCCAACGCGCTGGATTACGTTCACGTTCAAGGCAACGTATTTCGGAGCATGAAGGTCCACTCCAGCCTCTTCGCCCTCGATCACGTTCACAATCTAGGTCTACACATTCAACAAGAGAAGGAAGGCGGTCTGCTCAATCTAGAGGACAATTTCCGATCCAAGTGCAAAATATCAATGGTAAAAACGCAAATGTAAAGCTTTTGAATTTTAATCACACTTGTTAACTTATAATATTGGTTTTTTATCAGTTCAAGAACCTATTCGACGGACAGTGGCTTACGATCCTAATTTTCCATACCTGCATGAATTCAATATCTCGTTATACAATACTTACAAAAAAAATGATTTGCTCATTCCATTTGAGCCTTTCAATGTGCCTGCAAAGTACGCAGTTGTAGAGAGAATTGAGGGCGGTATAAAGTATAAAGAAGTGAGTATTTCGAGCCTTCAAAAGGTTATAATATATGACTTATAATTATAAATTTTTACAGGTTCATCTGGGTCAAAATATTTTCGTATTACAGCAAACTTATGAATTTATGAAGCGAAGACCAACAATAGGTCTCTACAGACGTGAATGTGCTAGAGCTATTTGGGGAGATGATATAGAATTTGCCAATTCTTGCCTTACTCCAGACGGAATTTGCATTGCTTTCCCAGAAATTGGGCCTACAACAATTTTTAATCCAAACAGAATTGAATTATTTTTAAGTATGATGCGTACTTTCGGTGATTATTACTTACAATTTCAAATTATTTACTCAATGTTTTATTCAAATTCTTTCAGGCTTAATAGATGATTATATCAAAGATAATTTTTCTCAAGATGCCGTATACATGCGATATAAATTATTGCATGAAGCAACTGAACGCTTGTGTAAGCACGTTCATGATGTAAGGAGAAGCTTAAGAGAAGGAACAAATAAATAAGAAAAATTTTTTTAAAAAAATTTTATCTTTCCAATTTTCTTTCCTAATTTCCTCCGCTAAACAAATATCTATGAACCTTACTTCATCGATTTAAGGTGGTTAAAGGGTCATAACCATGGTAACATTACTATATTTTACACATTGCTCACCCCTTATATGATTTCTAGAAATGAACTTGAACGAGATTATTTTTACCTCTCATAGCTAAATATTTTTTTCAAGAGTCTGGCTACATGTATTTTTTAATACTTCAATCAAAAGATAAGAACTTGGGCGTTCTATTCGATACTTATTTATTACTTACGCTACACAATTCAGCAAGTTATAGCGATTTATTCTTTAACTTTCAAAAAATTCTTGTTCAGATACGTTTTTATAATAAGTCGATTTAGAAACAACTAGGCTCAAATTTTGAAGGTAAATAACGATAGTTATGAAAAATGGTCATCCAAAGTTTCGCACCTGTTTCAACAATTCAATTTATGAACGAACGATCGAATATTATAAATGATATCAATAAAAATATGAAACTTTAAAATTAAATGATGAAAATTATGAAAAAAATACATTTAGTGGCATTTTAAGGCATTTGCAAATAAAACTAAACTTGATGAAAAATTAATTAAAAAAATTTTTTTATTTAGAAAAAATTATTGATACACCAAATTCGCCTACTAGATTTATTCTCTAAAAAATTGATGAAAATTGATGAAAAATGTTAAATGAAAATAATTCAAAATTTAACTTAAATAAATTACCCATAATATTATTCATGAAATATGTTAATGTCCAAACAATTTTTAATCATGCCTGAAGTTTAATTTTTATATTTCGTATCTTCCGAAATTGGCACATCATCTTAATTCATTTCGGAACTAATTTCGGAATTGAGATCTTACTTCCGAAATTAATTCCGTTCTTAATTCAGATTTCTAAGCAGGGTAGGAGCACTTGATTGACCAAAAAAAACTTCTACACAAGCTCTAAAATACCAATTGCGCCTTTTTTCATAATACTAAAGATTATTGAATTTACTTGCCACGCGATTCGACTGAGCTCTTCATCAATATTGATCTACGGGGTCTCAAAATCTTCAGAAAAGTACTCTCATCCACTTAAGCGGAGCAGAATTTGAAAAAAAAAGTTGTTTCTTTTCCAAGAGCTTAAATATGGCATTTAGTGTTGATAAATTCTAATTTTCTTAAAAATTGTCACATTTGACGTCGTGTTTATAAAGTTGTTCGCAATTTTTCAAAATTCTGCTCCGCTTAGGTGGACGAGGGTACTTTTCTGAGATTTTGAGACCCCATAGATCAATATGATGAAAAACTCTTTTCAAGATCATGCGGCAAGTGATTTATAACACAATATTTTGTCTTATGAAAAAGTGATGTAGGTAGTATTTCAAAGCTTGGGTAGAAGTTTTTTTGGTCAATCAGGTGTAGAATGAACATATTTTACTATCACAAAAAATTTCCACTATTTCGTTTTATAGCTATTTTTAGCTGGAGCTGAATTTAAGCTTTTAACACAGGTCGGTCCCCTTAAAAAAAAATATTGTTCGCACAAGTCACCGTGGTTTTTCAAAGTAGAGACCACGAGGTCATATTCTACATATTTTACCCCCATACAACAATAATAAGTTGTTTGAAAATTGAAATAAACAAACTTTCTCCTAGAAAACACGTTATTTTTGTAAATTTGCAATTTTTGTTAAAAATGTTAATTACGCAATTTAAACACCACTATTAAAAAGACCACCCTCAAAGCCAATAAGTATAGTGGTTTTCATAATTTTTCTCTTATCGATTGAGACATGGTAGGAGCACTAAGTTGAATGTCAAAATTGCGTCCTCTGCGCGTTAATGGGTTAAATATACTATTGAGTCTTTTTTTACATATTCCTTTTGCTCATTTTTAATTTTCATCTCATCTATATTTTTAAATTGGGGGTTGGCGAGCGGAGCGAGCAGGGGGGCGAAGCCCCCCTAGTATATATATATATATGCAACGCGGGATAATTTGAAAAAGAAAAACGTCGAGCTGATTAGATGACTACATAAGTATGTCACCCCCCCCCCCCCCCCGTATGTGTGCAGGACTAATGAAAATGTATAAGACTTTTTTTTACTATTCTCCGTGTACGTACGTACGCGTGCTGCGCTGCACACGACACACAATCGGCCTATTTCAAAAATCGATAGAGTACTGCAATTTTACCCAGAAAAAACTTGAGACATTTTTATATATTTGCCAATCACCGGTTGCCAAGTACTACATATAGCCACGATGTCTCCGGAATAGTTTCTTCAATTCAATTACAAATTCATACTATTTTCTTGGTACAGACCAAGTTATAGACGCAAAGCTCGTGATCTTCGGGATTTTAAAGTCTCTCGTGCAACTCCAAAGTGAAATTTCCGCTTAAGCTCTACACTCGCGCTCGGAATATAACATATCTTCGGGAATTGTGCTGACGCACATTTCTTGATGCGCACATCGGTGCACACGGGTGGCAGGTGAGCA
>JAPMIB010000240.1:0-105355 GCA_034770305.1 Trichogramma dendrolimi | reverse complement strand
TCTTTCTCTCATGCTGTGTATGCGGTGCAAGGCCACAGCACATGTAGCACCATGTACGGCAGCTAGCTTGCTACTATACAATATAGCTATAAGGCGAGATTCGAGCTTGCGCGCGCGTTTGTCTGGAAATCTGTTTGCTTTGTTGGGCGAAGATAGACACCTACCGCGAATTCTTTTCTCTCTCTCTCTCTTCCGAAGCTCGCTAGTCTTCGCCGCCTGACGAGATTCCCACTTCGATCTCGCCTCCTCCACAATATCTCTCGTCTCTCTCTCTCCCTTGCCTTAATGGATCCAACCCCGCGTCTATTTCTGTATATACGTATATACGTGCTCTGCTGCGCTCACAGGAGGCACAAACTGGCAATATTGGCTACGAGCCGGCGTGGTGTGAATCGATCGCTCACACTGTGCTGCAGAAGCAGCACAAGCAGCGCTTGGCACGCGATCCTATATACTATTAGCTTTTAGACCCATGTCAGGTTGGTTTGCTCACTGTAATTGTTTTTGTATTCTCCATCTCCGCCCTTCGTGCTGCATTACGTGTGCTCCTCCTCTTTCTCCTTCACTTTCTTCTTCTTCTCCGTTTTCTTCGTCTTCTTTTTCTTCAGCTGCTCTCTCGTCCTTATACAGCTCCTTCTCTCTCTCTCTCTCTCTCTCTCTCTCTCTCTCTCTCTTTCTCTCTCTTTCTTTGAAAAGAGCTGCTGCTGTTACTGCGTGTGCCATACCCACCTGCTGTGCGATGCGCTTAACGTCATAAATGAGAGCGAGCTTGCAGTGTGTCTATCAGCAAGAGGGAGAGAGTATGCTGTGCAGTGCATAACTCGGGAGCTTTTATTTTATATAAAATTTAATAAATTTTACAAAATCACAGTATCGGAACGTAATCTATTTGCAAGAGTATACATCGTTTATATGTAGATGCAGCATGTATTCAACTGAGCATGAAATTGCACGCTGCGCGTTCGAAAAATAAACGGGGCAGCAGCAGCAGTGCAGCAATATTCTCGAAAACTCGTAATGAGAAAGATAGAGAGAGGAAAAGAGAGATTCACGCCGAGTATTTTTATTTTATATATAATTTTTATATGTTTTGTGCTCTCACAGCAGTCTGTGCTGTGTGTAAAAGCTCAAATGATTAAATTACATCGGTGAAATGAAGCGTGCGCGCGCTGAAAAGTTCCTCTCCCCCGATGATATATTATTTTAAACGAGCTTGCGAGAGGGGCGCACGGGTGATTTGTGTAATTTCAACGACGATGGAAGAGTATGCACGAGCGAGCTTGCGAGAGGAAAACGGGGAGAGGAGGCGGCGGCGCGAGAGAAAAAATTCGTTATTACAGAAGAGAGAACAGTACAGAGAGATAAAATATATACTAACTTTGTAACACCTATACGCGCGCGAGTGGAATGTTTTTCGAGAGCATATGCGTCGGGTACACGGGGAACGTGACGAACGTGTACACGCGTGTACGTATATAGTTCAAAGTTGGGTGCGGCGGGGTAGGAGGAGGGTGAAATTTTCCAGTGAAAATTTTCAACTGTCACGCGAATGTGCGATACGGTACGGATATAAAATAAGAGACAAACAATGGGCGGAACAAGGAAATAAGGATCGAGCTCAAGCTCTGCGCGCCCGTTCGCTTTTTGATGTCTCGTCGTAAAACTCGAAATATATACGGCTTATTTTGAGGAATGCATCGCGTCATTCGCAAAACGGCCCGGCTCGGCGCACTCTCTCGAGGCAATTCGGACGGGGATGGCTACAGGCACATAAGTGCGAAATGACTTAAACAATGGGCGAAAAGCTATATGTATAGAGTAGCGAACTGGGCCTAAAGAGATAGAGAGAGAGAGAGAGAGAGAGAGAGAGAGAGAACCTGAGCAGTGTATGGAGCTTGAAGCATCGATCTGCGCGTGCAGTTTCACGCATGCTAATACGGGCTTATGCTATTGAGCAACGAAACACGTACGCACACGCACACACATAGCTAAACTGCAGCCAGTCGATTCTGCTGTAGATATATGTATAGTGCAGTAGGAAGCAGCAGCAGGCAAATGCGTGCGAACCTCCCGACTATATATACTATAGCTACTGCTCCACTGTTGTGTGCCAGGGTATATAAATAATGAACATTCCATTGGCTCGTTTTGTGGCTTGAGAAATCCCCGATAATTGGACGTCATTATTGCTTCGAGAGTAAAGCCACGCTGCGAACTTCTCGTTTTGCGGTGTATTTTAGTGTGTATGTTATCTGTGTGAGAGTGTATTGGACAGTGATTCGTACTTCGGGGGCAGAGTTTCGAAAAGTATATTAGCATACACTTGCAGACTAAGCGATATTCGTGTTTAAGCTGTCATTCCCATTAGGACACTGCTTTATCCGGTAGGGGACTTTAACAGATGATATTTTTTCGATCCCAAAGCCTTACATTAAGTTTATCTTGCTGAATTTTATTATATAATTATATATTTGTGTGTATACCTGCCATTAGGCAACGAAACGTATTTCATCAATTTTTAATTTGTTTTTTTTTGTCCCGTGCGCACATAAATTCCAGGCTGATGGATATTTCGAATGCTGCAGCGAAAAATATTTTCTACTCAGCAGCAGCACCACCACCAGAGAATCGATCGATTAATTCTTCGCATTATTTTTGTTATATAACTTCTACTCTACGGCTGGAATGTCTTTCACGTTTGACTCTCTCGCGCACACGATGGCGGCCACTCGAGAGAACTCGTGTAAAAGATATTTATAAAAGCAGCAAATATTTGACGGCAAAAGTTTATTAAATCCATGATGCATTTTGTTTTACCCTTTCACTCTGCTGTTTACACATTCGCGTACTTTGCGCTTCTCTGGCTCTGTTTGTTTGACCCCTTTTCCTATTGTTGTATTGTTATTTTTATTATTTTTACAAGTATTATTATTATTATCATTATCAGGTTCCGACCGCCATCAGCGTGTGTGCGGCCAAACGAGCATTAAAGCAATTTTTAACTTTTTAGCTCTCATTTTCCCTTCTTTTTTTTATTATTTTCTCTACATAATGTGCAGCCCGCACACACCACACAACGAGCATTTATAAAGTTACTCTTTTATATTCCGTTGGAAGAGGAACAAGTTCCCTTTATTATTACACGAGAATTCCATGCTCGACAAAACTCGAGAACACACGCACATACACAGGCTGCTGCTGCTGCTGCTGCTACTGCCAGAGAGACGTCATGAAAGTGGAGGAAAAAAGGAACGAATTGAATGTTGCCGCTGCTGCGCGTACGTACGTATACGCGAAAAACTTTTTTTCTGGCCCGGCGGGATGGAAAATTAACGTTAAAGACCCGCCGCTCGCGCTAAAACTGCTAAAGTTACATTAACCACGCGGCCGCCCGCCCGGCTTGGTGCGATGATCGTAAACGCACACACACGCACAAGTATGTGAATAAATTTATAATCGCGATTGGTGCTGCGGTTATATGCATTCTCACGAGCTACTGCGTGTCCAAGCTCTCTGTAATGCAGAGTGTATAATATCGTAATCGACGGCTATTTAATTGTCGCTTTTATACACACATACTCATGCACACGCGCACACGCACGCCCCCCGAGTAAATGGGCTAACCAAAGAAAACATACACGTGGCACAACAGTTGCAGCAATTTTCAGGGCCATGTAGGCTGCAGCACACAGGTATATATTGTTGTATGTATCCAGCAGCTGTAAGATTTAACCTTTTACCCGCAGCGTTTGTGCACCGCACGCGCCGGAATAATAGTTTGCTGCAGGTGTTCTCTCTCTGTGCAACGGCTTACACACATATATATATATATATGCGCACGTACTTATGGGATGCACAGGACTCTATGTGAGACGTACGTGTGTGTGTGTAAACGAGAGGGGATGGCGTAATTAACTAAAAATTGTCTACATTTTGGCCGCAGCGCAGCATGTCACACAGCAGCACAGCGTACAGCACAGCGGCACTCCTATGTATGATGCTTTAACCATCTCAAACGCCCCCGACGCTCTCTCGTCGGTTAGTGCAGCGGCGCACATAGTTATGTACAAACATACGAGTTCGCGCACGAAAGCCTCCGCACCGACTGCACATATGTACGTTCGTACGTACGTATCGTACATGGTTATTCTTGAATTTTCACCCCTTTGCGCTGGCACCCAAGCTGCTGCTGATGCTGTGTGCTACTGATGTTGCCGTTCCAGCTGCTGCTTCTGCCAACGTTGCTGCTGCAGCAGAGAGAGAGAGAGAGAGAGAGGGAAGGAGGAAGAGAGCTAGAATTGGCAAAGCAATTAGCGTAATTATTAATGACGAGAGCCTGCTCGACCTGACCTCACACAATCTTTGCGTATGTAGCAAATGTACAAGGTACAAGCGTGAGTTAGCTGGGATATATCTGTAAATGAAAAATTACTCGTTTTTCGTCTATTTCTCTTTTTTAACGATACCGATGGATCGCTCTTTGGTTTTCGAGAGGGAAGAGAAAGTTTGTAAAAAGAGTAGAGGAGAAAAATTTCATCCTCGCATCCGCAAGAAAACGAATGTAAATTAGATCAATTGCAAGAAAGGATGAGAGGGAGCGAGTAAAAAAATACGAAGAAGAAGAAAGGATAAAGAGATATAGTGCTAAGGTGTAAAGGATAAAGGACCAGTGCTTTACTTTGACCGCAGCATTAGAAAAGATCAGTAAGCCGTGAGGCGGAGGATATACAGTCAAGGGCGAGGGCACGAGGGGGATGAGAAGTGGGAACAAAGTATAAGAGAGAGAAAAAAATAAAGAAGGAAAGCTCGTTCGGATGCTCAGCCACGAAGCAGCTAACCACGGGTAGTTCTTGCTATGTTGCTGTACAGCAACAGCTACAGCAGCAGCAGCATCAGTAAAAAGAGGGAGAGAGAAGCCCATCTCGCCCGCCGTTTGCTATATGAACTTGGCTTGCGAGCTATATACAGACGGACACTGTGTGGCTGCTGCTCTCGACCTTTTTGCCCGCGCGCGCGCGCGTGGTATATAAGGAGATTTACCTCTTGCGCGCTCAGACACGCACGCACATACACATACATACATACATAGAGCACCGCACTCGAAAACTTGTTTCACTGCTAAACTACGTACAAGCCTGGAGTCCTGATACGTGTATAGATATATAGCTGTGTGCCCCTGTTTAACCCAAGTGATCGTTAGTATCTTCACTCTTGATTTTCTCTTCAGGCCGGTGCCATTGCTGCTGCTAGTGCTCTTGCAGCAGTTAATGTGTGTGTTGCACGTGTGTGTGCAATCCACGTCGGAGGAGAGGTAGTGAGTTTTTTCTTTGCTTTCGCGAGCGTGAAAACTTTTTTCCCCCGTTGCTGCTGCTGCTGCTGCTCGTCTTCTTGAGAGACTTTTATGGATGTATGTTGCATACACACACCACACACACACACACACACACACACACACACACACACACACACCACGTACACATAACACAACACAAGCATTATATATATACGCGTGAGCATGTGTGTGTACAGGTGTACATAGAGAAGCGTGCTAAATTTTCAATCAGGCCAGAGGTAGAGTGAGAAAGAGAGAGAGAGAGAGAGAGAGAGAGAGAGAGAAAGAGAGCAAGCGAGCAAACAAGCGCTAGCGAGGCTCGAGGCCTGCGATTTTTCAAGTAAGGTAACACGATATCTACACAGACGTGCTTGAAAAACCCAACGGGATGTCTACCTACCTACCTGCGCGCAGCTTCTATACGTATGTACCTGTCTTGTGAACGCCACTGAGCTCTGCTAGTCTTGCTTTTCGCCCTGATGTATAGAGAGCTATATCGCGATCCCATGTTTCGTATTATTTTATGCTCATTTATTGCCTCTACTTGTGCTGATAGAATTGAGAGAGAAAAATCAGCAATAGAGTATCGTGTTGCGCGATGGGTTTTGATAGAGCATTGAAAAATAATACTTTAATAGGCTATACTGTATTCAGGATAAATCTAACACCAATTGTTTTTTTCTTTGGTATCGTTTTTCTGGAATAATAAACTACAATTATATTTATATTGATTCTAAACTCACCAACAATGAAATTTTCATCATCAAAGTAATTGAAATCCAAGAAAATCTAAACTCTTCAAAAAATGCATTTCTTTTGCTGAGTTTTTTCAAACTTTGGCGCAAACGTTCATAAAATTCATTATGTAATTTTTCAATTTTTCACTTTTAATATACCATGTATAACATTTTTTAATAATTTTACTTACAATATCTTTAAAATTCTGAGAGAAAAAATACGCACAGAATGTGATAAATTAAATTTTCCGGGATTAACAAAATAAGTAAGGAAATTTGCATGCTTTAAACGGAGGAATTTTTTTACATTTGAAACACGAAAAGGATTATTTTTTTCGTGTTCTGTAATTTCAAAAAGTGAAAACTGGGATATCATACGTCTGGACATAATGAATCAGAAATAGAAGATTTTTTTAAGTAAAATCGTTAAAGCTGAAGGTTAATTGGTTAAAACTTAACAGACGAATTTTCATTTAAAACTTCCATTACATTGAGAATTTTAATCTTTGATCTTAGCAGTGCTTGATACAATGTTTCTTTTTTTACAAGTTTTGATATCATTTATTAAAAAACCTGAAACATAATTCATTAAACTATCGAACCCATATATGCATTAATAATCCGACAAAAAGGTCGCCGAATCGCCCGTTTTTTACTGCAGCCCGCACAAACTCACCACGGTTAGCCAAAGTCAAATGAAGCTCATAAATTATCAAGCCAAATATCGTAATAGCCCGCAGTGCGCGGACGTAAACTAAGTGGATTTTTCGGAACAAAAAGTCTTGTGCCTCGGCGCGCTGCACTGCTCAAGCGGATATTAGTATATAGCTGAAGAGAGAGAGAGAGAGAGAGAGAGGGGGACCCCCGTGTGGGCAACAGCAGTTACATTAGGGACAGGCTAAAAAATTAATTGCTCGACGATGTATCGTATTCATTAAAAACTTTTCGTACGAAACCGCGCAGCAGAGAACGGTAAATATTGAATGGAGATTGGAGATCCGAGAATCAAAAAGACCAGTAGTACAAGCGTATATTCCGTCAGCTGCAATTCAAGGAGTAGAATTCCGTTTTAGACGGACGTATACTTATAGCCTGATGTTTCATAACGTATGCAAACACGGAAAACCTCAAATCTAAAATTACGAATTTGGCAAATCATCGTTCTCCTATTTATCTTCAGTCGCATTATAATAGCATTATACCCGACGTCGTTGCACAACCATCCACTGCCTTTATTCATAACTATGAAAATATTTTGGGTGAGCTATTAACTGCCACGTGCTTCTCTCTCATCCCCGAGCTTTGTACAATTATACCTCATTTCGCTCTTTCAATTTTCAGCTATTCTCACTTGTTTTCGCAATGAAGAAGATTCGTTCTTGCTTTTGCACTCCTTCCTATACTTGGATTCGTTATTCTTTTCTTTGCTTAACTACGTCAGCATGAAGCTCTCTACGGCTATATACGACTCGTGGAGAGAGGTGAGCGTCGGATTTTCCGCTCATATTTCTCGAAGCTCGAAATCACGTTTCTCGTTTATAAAAAAAGAAGAAAGCTCGGCGCGCAGGATGTATGCTTGTATAATTTAGCCCGGAGAACTGCACTGCTGAATTATCGCAGCGACTACTATTAATAAAAAATTTGTCGTTTCTTTTTGTGTCGTACCCGCTCGCTCTTAGAGATTATAGCATTGTCGACGGCGAATAGAACGAGAATAAAGAGAAAATAAAAAAAGGAAAGTGAGTCAATATTTAAACCGCACACGGCTTATTATGTAATATTTTATCAAGAGCCAATTTACCTGAATATTAAAGCTCGGCATGAGCGGGCGCGCGCACTGACATTTTTGAAACAAGCGAGCTAGCAAATGAACGCACACGCTCGCGTTTGCCCAATGAAGAAATTGCAACGTGGGCTTTAAAGTCTCGTGTGCGCAAGCAGCAGCTAACTTTTTGATTTAATAAATTTTGATGACTAAAAGGACATTTTCATTAATGTTGGGCAAAGTTGCTTTGGAAATTTTCGAACAATGCTCACCCTCTAGAGCAAATTGATCGTGACAAGGAGCTTACAGATGTGGGGAGGCGATGTGCCGCCTAAAGTCACATTATAAATTATGACATCGACTCTCGCCGCGAATTCTCGATTTCCGGTGACAAGGCAAAATAATTATCATAACCCGTTCTTGTATGACGCGAATAAAAGAAAATAAATGAAGGTACAAATTTATGAGGGCAATTTAACATCGCTCCAGTAATCCTCGAAAGGTTGTTGATACTACGAATGATAAAAATCATCGACATAATATAGTGAAAATATTTTTGGCCATTTATACAGAGGAGGAAACTCTGATACTCCAACTTTTACCGGAGTACTTTACTTTTTTTTCTCTTTCCTAGTATAGTTGTCGTCATCGTCGTCAGGTGCCCTTTTCAATGCAGCAGCAGCTGTCATTTTTCATTTTTCGAGTTCTTGAGCGTGTCTCAAGCAGAGATTCTCTTCCATTATCAACGCAGCAGCGCGTATACAGATTGTTTCTCTCTCGCTCTCTTTTCTTTCTGTTACTGACGTATCATCGCACGAGTGAAGCGAGTAATTAAAATGTTCTTCGTTTTCCTTGAACGATATATATATATAACTTTATATCGTCTGACATCTCGCGATCACTAGACGTCATGCGCACAATATACGCCCTCGTCTCTGCCGCAACAGCAGCTACGTACATCGGGTCATGTGTCTGCGTGCACGTTGCAGAGTGCAGAATATACTATACCTGTATATATCGCGTGTAAAATAAATTTTTTCTCTCGCTTGCTCTTTTGCCCTCACCTCTCTAGCTCGCTCACTTTCTTTCGCAACTAAGCGCAGTCTGCAAGCTTGCAGAGCTATCTTTGCTCACCTTGAAATTAGGTCGCACACCGCCAGGGTGCCTGCGGAATACAAAATTTTGCAAAAGCTAAGTCCTTTATATTTATATATATATATATATATATATATAACGTACGGAATAAATTATGCCCTGAGCTCCGCTATAAAGGACAAAAGGTAGAATGAGAGTCGAAAAAAGGATAGAAGGGAGATAAGGGACAACTAGTATGACAATGAAAAAGGAAACGAGTGGAGAGAGATACCGACTCGCTGGGTATATACGTGTACAGAGGGAGAGGAGACTCGTTTTGCCCTCGTCCAGATGTTCAAGTCAGCACACCCTGTCTCTAATTATACGGATAATCAACGAATTAGAAACTTGCGCGTTAACTGCTTCTCTCTCTCTCTCTCTCTCTCTCTGCTGCTGCTGGTAAGATGTACGTGCACTCACTCACACTCCTCAGCAGCAGCAGCAGTCTTAACCAGAGAGATAGCTGGGTCAGACTCGAGGTCGATAATCGCTGTATATAGCCACGCGTATAATGTACTGCAATTCCTTGGGGCATAGGTGAGTGATCCCCAACATTCTTTAAGGGTTTCCGCATTGCCATTTGTATGCATTACGATTATCCGCAAATTTCTGCATCTGTATAAAAGTATATATTCATGAATATGGAAATATTCATGGCTTTCCGCGTGTTGGATATTTATTCAATACCCAAGGAATGTAACGGCACATATTTACTTCGGCTACTGGAAGGTTTTAAAAAACCTCGAATTCTATATATGTTGTGAATAGTGTACCTGGTGGTGGTAGTTGTAGAGGTGAAATCTTATTGGTCTGATCTTACAGCTGCGAGGTACTTATATGTAGATATGCTGTCTAAGTCTCCTTATGTGCACACTTCCTTATCTTCTACGTGTCTGAGCTGAATCTCTATTACATATAAAGTGAGATTTTTACGTGACCCCCGCATCGGATGTAAGTAAAACGGAGCTTTTGTCTATCCGATGAGATTTACATTTAGAGAAGCGAATTTTATGTAGAAAAACACGGATACTCTTTCTACATAATCTATTAAGCCTCGAAGGATTTTCAAATGTTTTAGGGAATAAATTGTTGCTAAAAGCTCTTATTTTATTCATCGAAAAATTCTAGATATTGATTTATAAACACCGATAAACCCGTGACGAAAAGTGGTCTATTTTTTAAATTTCTGAACCGTAACTTTCAAAATACTGAAAAATAGTTGATCCTCCAAATTTATAAATATAAATTTATAAATATTCCCTTGTTCGATGAATAAAATTCGAAAAAATGCCGTTTAGTCTACAAATACTCCATCTAATTCATTGATTATGCAAGTTCAACTATGTACATTATAAATGATCATTGATTCGTTAGATATAGGTTATAGAACTGGTTAACAGATTTACGTTAGGTAAATTGAATATATTCGTATTATTCATTGAATAATATGAAATGCATTGCTCTATGAAAAAAATGATGAGAATAGAATATTTACCTCTCAACGATAAAATATGTTAATTTACAAAAAAGTAAATGCCTCGTATGATAAATTACCAATGAATTCTCTTGTTTTAGTAAATAAATAACACACAGACTGATATCGCTTTCACTCATAAAAATGTGAATGATACGTCGTATGCTATTTTTCGTTGCTTGCTTGTTTATCCGCCTTGAGCGATACATTTATACTTCATTTTTCAGTTATTATCATCGGACGCATACATGCAGTGTATTCGTTTCGCTTAAGTATACACAAAACAAAACAAAAAAATATAACAAAGTGAATGAAAAAAAAAACCTTAGATAAATAGAAATTGCAAGACAGCCGGCATCGGTGCCAGTGCAGCTCTCCTTGTCCGTGTGCGCGAGAAACACGCAAGAGACGAATAAAATTTATAGCCCGAGCTCTAAGCTATGCTGTATTTTGGGGGGAGAATGGCGCGCTGAGAAAGCTTAAGTGCGCTCTTTCCTTCCTTGCTTAGGTAAGATTTTTATTGTTCCCTCTTTCCTTTTTCTCTCTTTCAAACTATTTGTGTGTGCTCGTGTGCATGTGTATACCTTTTTCTCTCTGTGTCTGCAGGTGATTATCTTCGTGCACCCCCCGAAGACCATGGAATAAACTAGAGCGCGATTTTTTGGATTAAACGTTTTGCACCCACCCGCGCGCGCACGCGTAAGCGTCCATACACACGGACACACACACACACACACATACACGTTCCTTCCTAGCTTTATCTTATCTGCAAGTCTCTTCTTAACACTCCCTTTTTTTACAGTTCTCTCTGTCTTTCTCTTTCTCTTTCTCTTTCTCTCTTTGTCTCTATCTCTCGTTGCCCTCCTTGGGGAGGGAATCCGATAAAGATTAAGAATGGCAAGGATTAAGGAAGCTAGGAGAAATCTTAACATAGTATGTTGTAGCCAACTGATTTAATCTGCATAATAGTCGTGAAGTTGTGCTTCTACGGCAAAGGCTTTCTCTTGTATCTTCTTTTCGAGTTTATATTAAGCAACTGTGTTTTACCCCCCAAAAATCTTCGAGTAACGAAAATCGAAGATTGGTTCTCTACATTATCGCTACATTACTTTGCCCGACGCAAAGATTTTCTATTTTGTACGAGAGAGCGAAAGAATAAGTAAGAAATTATTACCTTAAACGAGTACTTATATATCTGTGTGCGCGACGCGCGAGGATGAGAATGGAAGAAGAAGTGCAGGAAATTGCTAGAGAAAGTGGATATATATCGCGGTGCGATATGAACGCGAGCGCGCGCGCTATGTGGGTTGAGGTGCGAAAAACGATCTATCATTTTTCGCGAGTGTATAGAGTCGATTTCCCGCGGCAGTCACGCTCCTCCGACTCGCGAGTCTTTCTCCACTAGTAGAAGCAGTACTAGTAGCCCTTGAGAGGCAGGCAGGCAGGCAGCCTCTTCTCAAACGCGGTATTACCTTCAACGAGACTTTTGTTTTCTACTCTTCTAGCAGCAGCAGGCAGTTCTTTCATAATTCGAAATTTTTCACTATTGCTTCTCGTGAAGTTATATATTGTAGCGAATCGATCGCTTTCTGCTACTGACAATGCAGCGAGAATTTCTTTTTTTTTTTCATGTATGATTAAAAGCAACGGGAAGACGAGAGATTTTTTATTTACTTCTCGTATTGAAGTCCTGAGAATATATATGTGTTTGTTGTGTGTATGTGTATTCTTGTTAGTTTACACAGAAACAACTAGAGAAAAACGAAAATAAAGAATATATATGAAGTGTTGCGGGTTAGTAAGATGGTGGTGCTCTTCTCTTCTCTAGAATACACATAGTTGAGAACGTTCAGTGCGCATTCTTTTCTCTCTCTTTCTTTCTCTTCTCTCTCCCTCTCATTTCTCCTTCTCTATCCCTCTCTGCCTCGCAAAGTCATTGTATATAAAGAGAAAAGCATGTCGAGCCTGACAGTGCTACAAGACGTATACAGAAGCAGCAGCAGCAGCGAACACCTCATGTACCCCACACACAACAGAACAGCTGCTACCCATAGAATGGGTTCTGCTGCTTGCAAGACGAAATTGCGAGCTTTGTTTGTGTCAGGACACACACGTACTCAGCACAGTGTCGTGTATGTGCGTATACTAAGCTCGTTCCTCTTTGTCGCCTATACGCGAGAGCCTCGCATCTTCGCTTTTCTTTTCATTCTTCACCGTCTTGTACATCCATTTTTATTCTCTCGTGCCTCGCGTGTTTCGTTTTGTTTCTTCCCTCCGCGCGACCTCCTCGTACTCTTCCTTCTCCATACACACGCCTTATGTACCGTATTGTAGTACGTACGTACGCGTCGTAATGGAGTTTGAAATTTCATGCTTATCTACGCTGCTTTTGATCGATTATACGCTTCGTTGTTTGCGCGTGAATCATATATGTGTGTGTGTCTATGTGAGTGCGCAAGAGTCGTGTACGTGCAACTATAATCTAGATTTACTCTACGAAGCAGAAGTTAAAAGTAGAATTATTAATGAGTAATTTATTCAAGATTTGTTAAGTTTTTATAAGAGCTTGCGATCATTATTAAAAAAGGTTTAGTTGAACGATCGAATCAATAATTGTTCTCATATGCTGTTAAAAATATTTTTAACATTTCAAAATTTGAATTAAAAATTTCAATACTGATTTACTTTTCGCCTTGATTGAATGAAAAAATCATGAAAATTTAATCGTAGTTAAATCTAGTCTCCACCACTAGACGGCGAGAACTTTAATTTGTAAACCTGCAAGAGACATGTATAAGTAATATGTGTTTCAGAATAGCTTCAGAGGTTAGATACAAAATGTTAGGCTTTATTTCTATTATACAATAACTTTATTATTGTGCATAAAATATTTTAATTAGCTGCTTACTCGTCCAGAGACTTACACTCACCCATTTGTCCCAAGGCTTTAGTTTGAAATTCAACCTTTTGGTCTCGATGCGCCGGGCTTGGCATCGCGAGACAGTTGCAAATCCTTCCTAAAATACGTCTAGTCAAGTTCATAATTGCTCTTACCACGTGCGTTCTCTACATTGATAATATCTACTTGGCGATCTCTCGAGTCTCTCGTCTCACGGGCGCATCATCATCTATTTAAAATTTCCGTTCAGCCCTCGCCCGAACCTCTCGACAATAATAAAACTCAATCCGACAATACAATGCGATATAATAGCTACTACAATTCTGATCTACAACGATCATAATAATAACAATAATATGTAAAAATCTCGCGAGCCGTCGAATGCCGTCCCAGCTTTGTCGAGTGAGCATATGTGTGTGTCTGCTGTCGCGTTGCAAATAGCTCTCAAATCAGCGCACGAGAGTACAGCTATTCTATTTCTGCAGTGCGCCGCGTCTATAACGTACGTACGTACGTACACGTAGGGTATATGCTAAGAAACTTTTTCCTCGGATATATCAAATTGCGCAAAAGGGCCATCTTTTTGCCGTCGTCGAAAATTTTTTTCTTACTGCTTTTCATCGACTAATGCAGTCGCACAGAAGGACGACTACGACGACGACGACGCTAGAGTAGTAGTAGTAGCGGCACAAAAAGGAGAGTAAGAGAAAGAAAGAGTCTGCTGTTGCTGCTGGTGCATTGTCATGTAACGAGGACTCCTGCTACTGCGCCAAGTGTACTCTCTGTCCCTCTCGCTCCTCTTTTTCAGCAACTTGCTGCTTCTACATAAGGCAGAAGCTATAAGGCAGCAACAGCATTATCTTTCAGAAGTATAAGACGACGACGAGAGAAATCTCAAGAGGACCATCATCTCTCGTTGCTGCTGCTGCGATGCTACATCTGCGACTTTCGCGATATCAAAGCTCTCTCTCTCTCTCTCTCTCCCTCTCTCTTTGCGTATAGGAGGAAAAGCATATATGAGATCGCGCACGCCGCGCTGCAGCCTTATATTGTATAATGATAACGGTACAACGAATATGGCCCTTTGGCGCATTTGCGTACGCACTCTAGTACGGCCGGGGCTTTATACGCGTGTAAGACCATTAAGTCTATTATTTTTACCGCCGCAATTTCACGCTAGAAAGCTAAAAAGGCGCACCAATGACGACACAAGCGCAATGTCGTCGTCGTCGTCGTCGTCGTCGTCGTCAGTGTTGCTCGTCGAATAGATAAGATTGCGCTCAGCGGCGTGGCTCTCGCGTGTGCAGTTAAAACTATACACGGGGGCACGAATGGATATTTATTCAATGTAATGGATGATAGCCTTGCTTTTACCCACACGTCGCTGCTGAGGCATATTTTTTAATTCCATTGTCCAACTGCGTGCGTAGCTTGGACAATGTACGAATTTTTGTGTGCCCGAGAGATAAGAAAACGCAAAAAAAAAAAAAAACTATACGAAAAAAAGTGTATATATAGTGATGGAATAACAGGAGGGCATTTGCGGTTTGGGTTTTCAACGCTGTCACTATAACTCTGAAAGCTGCTCCACTACTACTATGTGTGTGCTTGCGCGCCTCTGCGGCCCTGCAAGCTCCATACTCGGTTGCAAGAACATGTCTGGCCACCGCACCGCAGCGTCACTGCTGCTGCTCCTGGACTGAAAGAGAGAATAATAAAGCGACGACGAATTGTCTAGAGAAGCTAAGCAAATATTCCGAATTCTGCCGCTCTGCGAGGTTAAGAAAGAGAAAACGTGACCGAAAGAAATAAGAAGAGGACGAAGAAGAAGAGGTAAAAAAATGGAAGGGAGCCGCAAGCCAGTAGCTAGCTAACTGAGAGATAGCTTCATTTCTCCTGTGAGCGGACTAAATAAGAAGTAGAAAAAGAATGACGCAGTGAAGAGCTGCAGGACGTTATATATGAACGTCAGGACGAGAGAGAGAGAGAGAGAGAGAGAGAGAGAGAGAGAAAGAGCCGAAGGAGAAAGACTAGTTGAATATGCCGGACACATCGGGGCGCACACATTGTATGCCCTACACATATAGAAATAGCTCCTTACCATCTGCTGCTGTTGCCGGACATTCCACGTTGAAATGCTCCGAGTAGCTCTCTGATCCATGCCACATAGTAATGTGCTCGCATGCGCTCATTCCGTAATACATAATACAGAGAAGTTCATGTAAATTAATGCGAACCTCGTCGTCGTCTCCCGGGATAAATGATAAAATGTCCATTTGAAAATCTTTTAATGGTACGTATGGTGGACATCAAACGAGTTTCATAATAAAAATGTTTAATATTTTTCAAGCTTGTAAGAGAAAAATGCGAACTTCCGTATTGCTTCGGAGAATAAAAATGAGAGATGTATTCTGTGAAAAGAAAAATAAGCTTCAATGGATGATACATGGTCGTAGTCGTAACTCGAAGCTGCTTTGTGGATGGTTTTGAATGAGACCTTTAAATTTTATCACTACTATTGGATGAGTTTTGTGGAATTTGCTGAAACTTTAAGATGTGTAGAAAACCTCTGGTATATTTTTTTTCTAAAGAACACATTGCAGTATGTAATTAAATCCGTTCTTGTTTCGTTTTAAAAAAAAACTTACTTTTATGAACAGATTACAGGATGATTTTGGGTTTGAACTAATTATTAATTAAAAGTGGATCAAATTATATTCTACTGTATTTATATATATACTCTTCGATTTGAATTTAATGCTAAACATGTATAAGTATGGCCTAATGATAGAACATGACCATTTATATATGTTTATAAATTAGCTTGTTTTCGTTAATATTTCTACTTTTATTTATGTCACATTAATATTAAGCGTATTTCAAATGATCAGGAAATGAAATGATCAAAAAAAATTGATTAGTTTTCGACCATTTTTCATACAACAATACCATTCCAAGTCACCCCCGCTAGATGGCGAGTACCTATTATCTGTAAATCTGGAAGTGGCAAAGTAAAGATCATTGTATATAGGTGATTGTACTAACATCAAGCACGACTTTGAACAAACTATTTCTTATTACTAATGTTTTTTAACAAAATTTTGAAGATTGTCATTTGAACATGTATTCTTCAAGAATGCATACTTGATTAATGCGCCAATTTTATTACCTGTCACGTTTTCACGTGGTACAGCCAGTAAATAATTTATATATAATGGATATAATTATGATGGATGAAGGGTAAGGTCGGGACGAGAAGCGAGCAGTGCATGCACCGGCCGTATAGCCATAGCAGAAATGAACACAATGTCAAAAATTAAATTATCCTTTGGCCGCGCGTGGCAAAGTCGACAGCGAGAGAGGCGGAGAGAGAAAGAGGAGATACCGCTGGGAAAACGAAAAATGAGAGGCTAAAAATAAAAAGTAGAATAATATCGTCGCTCGTTTGTACGTAGAGCTACGCGGCTACCAATTCATATTTTTTTTCTTCTTCTCGTTCATCCTCTATTTTTTTTTCCTCGCTCTGACGAAGTCAATTTGAAAAAGGGCATCGTAAATTATAATAAGTATATATTCGTGAGAAATACCTCTTTATGTCTCTCTGTCTCTGCTGTACGTCGCTCTGCTAATGTCATAATAAGAATAATACCGGCTGCACGAACGTATTACGGTAACGTAGCGTGGCTATATAGTAGAGGAGGACTCGGGCCGGCATTGTCGAATATCACGGACGTCGTCGTAATTCACCAAGATCAATTTGAACGTCAATCCCGCCTATTCGGCGTACACCGCTCGACTGCACTATTCGCCATCCTCCTCGCCCCATATAATATATTTTCATATATCCCCCATGCACCCACGTGTTATATAGCCTTCCTTCGTCCGCACTGATCTCTCTCTCCCCCCGCAGCGTTAGTTACTCGAGCGATTACGCTTTTGCATGACAGTGGCTAACACTACTCCTCCTTCACGTGGGTATACACAGGAAATATGGCCGAACTAGTTTCGCGCGGCACAGTGCATTCCATGCGAGGCGACGATATACATCTATATTGGCCTATTCCACAGCGCCGATATAGCCTAATAATAACAACCCTCTGTCCCCCTCTGGGCATAGGTAGGTAGGCAAAGGATGGATGAGAAAAGCTCTCCCCGAGTGCCGTTTAAGGCCGATTATAAGCTTGATTTAAAAGCTTTTTAAATTACCCGTTATATAGCCCGCGTGGATCGCTTTTCTAATAATAACTCAATTAGCTGATCGTTGTGAATACTTACTATTTTATACTCGATGTATCGCCATTGGCGTTTGGACAGGAATCGAAATCCATTCGGTTTATAAAAATAACTCCATGCGTACGTACATTTTTATTTTTATATTCATTTATATAGAAGCGAGAAACGGATACGCGATACGTACTCTTTTCAACCCTACGATCTATTGTGCCGCGCCGCATTTGGTCATCTTTTACAAGCCACAAAGGAGAAATAGTCGCGCACACACACAAAAACGAACGAAGAGGGAGAGAGAGGGAGATAAGAGGGAGGGGCAATAATTTTGGGGCTACTTCGATAACTGATAAATCTTTCTGGTCAATATATATTAAAGGGTCCACTGGAGCGCGCTCGCGCGCTCTAGCTGGGTATAAAAAATCGAGAAAATCTCTTTTTACGAGGCAAGTTGTTCTCTCCCTCTATCTTCCTCTTTCCTTTTTCCCAGCCTGCCTCCGATAAAAAAAGAAGAGAGAGAGAGAAAATTCAAGCTAGAGTCGGAATGAGGATAAGAGAATCCGGAGCGAGAGCAAAATGATGCCAGAGCGAAAGCAGGTAATGCGTGAATTTGAATTCCCTATCCGCCATGCACGAGCGAGAGAGAGAAAGAGAGAGATGTGCTGCTGCTGCTGCTGCTGCTCGGCGCGCGTTTAACGACCGGACGAGACCACAAGACCAATGGCTACTGCACTATATATATACACACAGACAAGCACACACACATATTTTTCCTATGTTGGAAATTTCTATGCTGCTGTACCCATAACCCAGAATCTTCAATCGCTCGTTCTTGGCTGCAACTTTCATTCAACTCTCTGCGCTCGCAGTAGTCTACATCTCGTTCTTCTTTTTTCCTTACACACAATAAAAGTATATCTATATTTATTACGCTAGTTCCCCCACCGCCGCCGTCGGTGCGTCATAATTTTTCCCTCGTTCTTTTCTTCACTTCATCGGTAAACATTAATCATCCATTAAGTCAGTTTACGCCAACGAGAGAGAGAGAGGAAAGGGGAGAGAAAAATGAGAGGGAAAAAGAATTAAGAGCTTCGCGGATAAGTTTAAAGAGCGCGCGTGGTAGTAGTAAGCACAGGTATACTTAAGAGAGGGAGAGAGAGAGCGAGCGGAGGCGCAGCTCACAAGATTGCAGCGAGAAAATTAATAGAGAGAATCTACATAGGTATATACTGCATAAAGTTCGCGCACAACCGCAAGCAAAAACAAAGAGAGAGAGAGAGAGAGAGAGAGAGAGCAGAAGAATATAAGGCTCATTTTTTTACTAAAAGAGAAAACTTTTTTCTCTCGACGTTATAATATGTTATACGTATAGAACGGTATAGCGCACGCGATTCGTTCTCCTGCCTGTTGATTCTCTCTCTCGCTTTCGAATTACAACGTTGGGCTGTAGTCTAGCTAGCGCTCACGTTTTCTTACATATAACAGAGAGTTCGAATCAAGGCACACGCCGTAAGGGTATTATGTAACTTTTATTCCTCGTAGGGGGGGGGGGGGTAAAACGTTTGTGCGCAGCTCGAGATCGAAAATTTCTATCCTCGAAAATTACGGGGTGGGTTTAGAAAAAAAAAGTAGACAGTAGCAGCCAGTCAGCCAGTAACCAGCCAAGCACGCCGCAGCCGCTTCCGCTCACGTGCCACGCCCAACGGTATAGGTGCACAGCAGTACTACCTACTATCTATCTATCTATATACTACCCTCGGAGCCCATGTGTGTATGTTGTGTGTGCAGCGGCGGCGTACGGGCAATTTTCGAATCGAACCCCACACCCCCGAAACGTATTATATATATCAGGCGTGCGCGCGAAATTTCTCCTTCCGAATCTATATATAGCTGGGGAGCCGAATAAATGAAAGTTAGCCGTTGGATTTTTTGTGCACCGGCTAGATGTAGGTCACATTTTGTCGCTGCTGGGGCTCGGCGTATAAGAAGAAGAATCGCGCGCACGCCGGCTCAATTATAGTCTTCATGCATGATTTAATGACGTCGTTGACGTCGTTCTCCTCTCTCTCTCTCTCTCTCATCGTTGTCCTCCAACGAAAAGACTTTAATGCCTCGTTAGCCAAGGGAAGAATAAGAGAGAGAGAGAGAGAAAGAGAATGAGAGAGAATAAGGAGGCAAGGGAATGAATTATTTTCGTAATACTATACTTCTTTTCTCCTCTCCTCCTTTTTCAAAGTTCGTTAACTTTTTATTTCCTCGGCTCTCGTTCGACCTCTGCTAGGCAATCCACATAACGGTGACTGGGATTACAAGACGCGAAAAAAGGGCTGTAATATAATGGCAGGCGCCCGTTAAAATTGTTTTCGCTAGGCTTCAAAAAATTAAATTCATGTTTATCGCGAGGACACGCTATTATTAGGCTTCTACTATTTTTTCATTGTTATCTAACTAAACATCTCTTCGTTAAAGTTGAAAATAAAAAAGTAAAAAAAAGTAAATCGATTCTCAACCTCATCCCTGAAATATACATTCCACGTGCTGCTATATACGCGTGCAACATAAAAGTGTTGTACAAATGCAGAGCTGCTGCTGCTCCCTGAGAGGAGCAGGGGGTTGGGTAATTTCATTCCAGCGACAAAATGTAATCTGCCATGTACGAGAGAGGAGCTAGCTAGCTATAGCTTTGCTACACACATACATACATACATAGAGGAGGCAGCAACGTATGCGCAGCAGCGGCAGGCTACGTGCGAAATGGTTTTCGCGGAAGTTTCTCTATTTTTGCCTACCCATGCATACGCGTATACGTACGAGGGTGAGGGTAGACGCGCGGCAGGCAAGGGCGGCAGGCGCGTTGTCGTCGAGACTCGCACAAACGTGACATGCGTTGGCGGCGTGACCTCGACGTATGTCTGTACGTGTTTGTGTCTGTGTATAGGTGTGCTATGGGTACAAATTTTTCCTCGTCCAACACACACACATACACACACACACACACACACACACACACACACAACACACACACACACACACACACACCACACACACACACACACACACACAATCACACACAGGGCAGACGCAGACACAGAACGAATTGTTTCCTTTTTTTCACGTTTCAGCAATGCTAATGTTTTGTTAGACGTCTCTCGTATACTCTTTTCCACGCAGACACACACAAACGTATATATATCTTTTATATGCATTATGCACACGTACACGTATATAATACATACGAGCCAAGAAAAGGAAATAATTGCGGCAAATGTAAAAGCTCGCGTGATGCGGTTATAATGCATATAAAAACTTCCCCCTACCCTCTCGCACAACAACAACAGCAAAAAAAGAAAAACCACCCCTACTGTAAGAGATGGTGAAGCGCGCACGAATACTCGTAGGTACCCCGCAACGGCTGTGTGCAAAAGCAGCAGCAGCAGCAGAAGGAGCTAGAAGAGAGAAGAAGTTCTTGAAAAAGGGAGAATCGCGCGCGGTGGCACTACTATACTTGCACACGCAGAGCTTGCAAGCTTTCTTCTTCTTCTTCTTCTTCTTCCTTTCCTGCCGACGCTATACTGCCGCTGCTGCTCTGGCGCGAGTTTCCGGCTCGAATCCTTGACACCTGGAACATTGCCAAAATACGAAAAGCCGAGGCAGAGACGGGCGCGGGTGGGCGACCGTTGACCCCTCTCTCTCTCTCTCAAGCAATGCGCCCAGTAAGCAGGCAGGCATTGCCACTGCTGCTGCTGCTACTAGCTAGCTAGCTGCTGCTGGCGTCGACAGGCAGACACACAAAGTCGTTGAAAATTATTACACTGCTTTTGGCGTCAGCTCTCTCACTGCTGCCGCTACTGCTGCAGTCTCTTCTTTTTTCTGTCTCTTTCTCTCTCTTTTGATGTTGCTTTTCTACACACCTATCCTCGCACCTAGACTACTACTACTACTACTACAAATCGAGTCTAAGCCTATATCAGCTTGCGCGCGCGCGTACATTAGTGATTCTTGTCTAGTCGTTTCGTTATTTCTTTTAGCCCCCCCCCTCCCACCCCTCCCCCCAACTGCGACTGGTCGTGTGGGTGCAAGGGTTGGTGCAAAAGTGAGGATTATAGTGTGTCTCTTTCTCGCTCGTATCTCTCTCTGGATAAACAAGCCCTCCGACAAATGTTTCCTCTCATTTAGATTTAGCCTTGGCTGGCGAGCTTTCAGCAGCACGGTACAGCACGAGAGAAGAAAGTGCGAGATAAAAAGAAAAGAGTAAGAAATAAAATCCGCTACAGAAGCAGCAGCGAGTTTCGACTTCGAAATCCGATTATAGTCAACGCTCTTAGAAGTTCGCTTCTTAAGCGGCTTTCTTCCCCAACACCCCCCGCTTTATGTCGGGCGCAGTGCAGCAGCAGCACCACCACCACCACCGGTAGAAAGCTAGTGGATGAAAATTTTGCTGCTCACCACGTGGCCGAGTAGATAGAGGCCTTTCTTTCGTCGACGACGACTAAAACTTGGGATTATAGGTACGAAGCAGACGTAGTTACGTTTATAAGCCGGCCCCTCTTTCGCGCGCGCAGCAACAAATTGGGTTGAATGGAATTTAATGAATTAGCAATCGAGTGCCCACGGCCGCTGTGTGGTATATCGAGCTGCTTGTTTCTATCTGTCTGTCTCTCTCTCTCTCTCTCTCTCTCTCTCTCTCTCTCTCTCACTCGCCTATTCACGTCTATTCGATTACAGAGAGGGACAGTATCAATCAAGTACGCGTTTCAAATCAATCTCCTATGTACCAGGCTAGCCTCGCTGTATACAGGGGAGAATCGCCGGGCGCGCGAGCGTTTATAGCCTGCCCCCCGACGCGCAAGCAGCGTCCGAGTTCTATACGACTCGACTCACCCCAGCTCCGGTATATACAGCAGCAGCTCTCGAGAGCGATGCGTTCTTGGCAGTTCTACAATTAGAGATCCCTTTCTCTCTTCCTCTTTGGCTCGGCTGTGTGCAGATGCCGGTTAAATTTCGACGCGGAGGGGCTGCGCTAGGCGCGAGCTCGTATAATTCGCACCGTGTCAGCAGTTGCGCGCAGCTGTCTAGCTCGTGTACGGTTAAAATTAGCGTCGCGGCGCTGGTAATCGAAAATTCGATCATCGCCCGAACCAGTGTATAACAACGACGTGCGAATCACATACACTCGCACACGAGCCATGCCGATAGCTGCAGCGAAATGATTTTATTAACGCACACGAGCGCATTCGTAATAGTTTTAGTATCCTTCTACCGTAAAAAAATGATGGCTTGATCGTGCCATGGCAATTATAAATCGGTTATCATTGGTCGTTGAAGTTTTTGGTGTGGGGTGATCTCTAGATTGTGACTGGGACGGGCGATGTTGATGAATAATGGCTTCTAGACCAGGAATTTCTACTTTGTGATAAATAGTAGGTACTTAAGGAAAGGTTCAATTGATAATTGGAATTTCCAATATCGGTTCAACAACAATATATGAACAAATAAATTGAACAACGAGTAATAATTTGAAATATTTATTGTTATTCACAAAATTGAAAGATATCTATAAGATTTTTGAAAATTACATAACGTACTTATGTGAGTTTAAAAATCTTCAATTCGCCCAAATTTCTCGATACGAATCTTACTCTCCTAACGTTTGTTCAAATTATGTATTGAATCCATGTGCATTTTCAAGGTTTGACGGTATCTAAATTATCCGTGACAAATCTTACATACATTGATGTGAGATGTAAGATTATTTTTTAGTCCCAATGATTCGTGACAAATATCCCATTCGAAGGGTATGCTCTGATTATGTGCTGCATTGATGTGTTTATTAAGGTTACCCATGTATCCAAATGATTTTTGACAATTATCACATTCAAAGGGCTTTTTACAGTCATGTACTGTTCTTATGTGAATTTTGAGATTACCTTTTAATCCAAATTATTTTTGACAAATATCACATTTAAAGGGTTTGCGGCGATCGTGTACTGTATTTACATGTCTAGTGAGGTTACCTTTTAGTCCCAATGATTTGTGACAAATACCACACTCGAGAGTTTGCGCCAATCATGTACTCCAGTAGCCATGACATCATATCTCGGATTCGCCAATTTGTAAACATTCGATTGTTGCAGGATTTTAGCGACTGAACGCACTACTCGTATATTAGCGAGGTTATCCCGCGATTGCGATGACTCCTTGGCGATGCTTTCCCCCTCCAATGTCGACTGGACATACGTAGTTATGTACTGCGATACGTATAGAGGGACCCGCTTGTTATTAGAACTACAACGAAATTGTAATGAGGATTGCATTCATCCAGGCGCACAATAAGCTTTCCTATAAATGCAATATATGCGGATGCAATTATTGAACAGAAAAATATAACTAATACAGTGCATAATGATATTTACACGTGTGATATTATTGAAATGAAGCTCAATTAGTCATTGGAACTGCAGGGGGTAGTTAAATATTTACAGAAGTTGCGTCAATAATTTTAGAAAGTATATCTCTTGAAAAAATTGAAAAAACGTATTGTTATTGATCGTTGGATTTAGCTAAATGGCGTTTGTCGTACCGAGCGTGAGTTTCTTAATTTCTCATCATGTAATCACACCATGATGAATATTTTCAACATAAACAAAAAACCATTATTTAAAGAATTTCAAAATAAAATACCATTAATTGATTTGCTTTTTGTTTTTATGTTCTAAAAAAATTTTAGAGAAAATTTGCCTAAAGAGTTTAGACCAATTTTCGATTACACGTCTGCAAGCGACAAAGTCAAAATAATTGTTTTGGTTTTGGTTTTTAATAAGTCGTTGTATAAGTCGTAAATAGATTGTATAGTAGTTCGATTTCTTGTCTCTTATCTTCCAATGTAACACAAAAGTACAGAATACACAGAGTAAGAAAAATTGTCATCCGTATTATGATTTCGCCTTGTGACCATTCTCGTTCTCGTTTTCCAGATTGAACTACCTGGCGGTGGGCCTGAGGCCATTCTGGTATCACGCCACGAACGTGGCGTTGCACGCGGCGGCCTGCATGCTGGTGACGCGGGTCAGCCTCGCGGTGGCCTCGCTCCGGCCGGGCTTCGCCGCACTCACCGGCCTACTGTTCGCCGCCCATCCCATCCACACGGACGCCGTAAGTAATCAATATATATACTGGCTTACAGTACACGCAGCTACTATTATCCTTAAATTTCCCGGTATAATCTCTACACGCGCATAAAGGGCCGAGGCTGCGACTATACACTCTGGCCGCTCGTCGATAAAGGCATTATACGGTACCTGCTCGCGCGCGCGTTCTCGGATGGTGTCGATATCGATAAGCGCGTATATGCCTGGCACACGGCTAGCTAGTATATAGGGTATCGCTACTGCCCTACGCTGTTTTAGCACATGCACGCACTATAGGCTGCACGGCAGTGCTGTATACTTTGAGGATGATCCGCGTAACTTCGTCCTCGTTGTCAAAATAGACTTTTCCGATGGCCGCGCGGACCCCAGCACGAAGGCGAAAATTAAAGCTCAACACGCGGTGCAGTGGCACCGGGTCAATCGCAGCCAACAATAACAAGCGTGGCAGGCAGGCAGCGGCGGAGCTGTTTTGTTTACTGCGATTAAGCTCTGTGTGCCAGGCGAGCGGATCGGCTCTCTTTCTCTCTCTCTCTCTCGACGATCGAGCTCTGAGAGCATCGTGGTGGTCGTTATATAGTTCACAAGCTGATTGTGCATTACATAGTCACGCACGCGCGTGTGTAGTTGAATAGATGAACTTTTAAATCATACATGCGTGTATAATGAGTGCCACAAATGCGACAGAGAGAAATAGTCCATTAGAGAACAAGAGGCGATAAAAGAGAGCCTTAATTTTGCTCTTTGGGGATTCTTTATTCGCCTTTATACTGCGTGCATTTAATTAACTCGGACTTTCTCTATTTGTCGTTATACATAATAGATATACGCCAAAGTATGCGTTAATACTCTCTAATTCTCTTTCTCGTGCATCTTTCTCGTATATATAGACTACATAAAATATAAACATGCTCTATATAATCGTACGTGTAACACATACGTGTGTACGCTTCAGCGAGCACATCTTTGTGGCACACACATATATTTCTCTCTCTTCTCTCTCCTCTCTCTTTTGTCTATTCCGTAAATATTCCGTGCACGCAACATAACAGCCGCAATACATACACACGCGCTTGTGTGCAAGCTCGAGTAAAGATCATGAGAAAATGCCAAGCGGAGGCAGAGACGGGAGCTTGCGAGCTTGCAAAATTCATTATATTCCGCGGGCGGAATAAAAAAAAAAGAGTAAGAAATAAGTTTACCCACGTATATACCGAAGAAGACTCCGTCGATTTTAATTCTATATAATTATATTCGCGGTCTTATTATACATAGCTTATAGGTGAACTATATTATACATCGCGTGTATATATATATATATATATATATAGTCGAAGCAACAAAGTGTGAGCGGGGTATCGACCAAACGAAATTATTATATCGCAAGCTCTCTCGCGCGCTGCTCATGCTGCAGCAATGCGCCGCGAGCGACAAAGTGGGTTATAGGTATATGGCAGTGCAGTGCAGTGCAGTGCAGTAGTAGTAGATGGTATAGCGCATCGCAACAGTTCCGTCACTTCTGAGCCCGACGGCGACGCGGCAACGACTACGACGACGACGTAGATATCGAACTCTATACTAATTTGACGCGTCGCAATTGTCGACACGCGCGTAGCAGCAGTAGAGGCTGTGTGCATCTGCAGCAGCAGCAGCCCCCGTACTTATAATACGTATGTGAGCGTCGTAGTAGACACAACTGTGTATATAGGTATATCGTATAGATACGTAGAATTGCCACCCATCCCGAGTAAAGCGCATATTAGAGATTGCCATACCACGCGGCGTCTATAACTAGATATGCGATGCAGCAGCGGTACAACCTACACACACAGATGGAGAGAGAGAGAGAGCGCGCTAGAGCTTTGGAGCATGTGTACAGCAGCAGGCAAGAGGGAGAGTAAAGTGTTCGCAAATCATTGCTCGTGCCACCCTCCCCGGTTGTTGCCGCATGCTGCTGGACCCCACCAGCCGCTTACTATACTGCTAGCTCGTCGCAAGCTCGTTGCAAGCTCGCCTTGTGTACGACTACTCTGTATCTCTCTATCCTTGTAGTACTTCTTGTCTAAAGATCAGTCTGCCGTGTGTTTCGTCGAGTAGGAAGATAGAGAGAGAGAGAGAGAACGAGGCAGGCAGACTAGCGAGGTAGTGAGTTACTGGTACACACACATAGACACACACGTTTTCGAGTGCACATGCAAGCAAGCACACGCGTTCGCACACTCGGTGGAGGAGCATCTATTTACAGAAATGATCGAGTTACCGAAGGAGCTGTAGTACGCGCGTCGTCGTCTCTGCGCTTCTGCTGTCAGAGCTCTATGCTGTAGGTTCACATCATGTGTGTGCGTATATATTCGTATTCGCGTACGTACGTATTATACGTAAGTGTATTTGGGCTGATGCTGCTTTATGTATATTATAATGGCATAATTGAGAGCAACTGTGGCTACTGCATATATATATATATATACTGCCTAGCTGCTTTCGCGTTTTCTGTAGTACTTCAGCAACTTGATTTAATCGAATCAGCGGCGAATGCGCGCGCCTTCAAACGGATGCGCATTCGTGCGTGTTTGCAGCGCTTTGGCGTAAAGCTGTGACATACTTTATATAGGCTATATAGGCAATTACGGATAAAAAAATCACCGCGCACGCGAGGATGATCGCAAAAAAATCCGGAAGACGGTACGGGCCGCTACCGATACCTTTTGCACAAACGAAAGATAGAATAGGAGGTTCGCCCAATGCAATCGTTATCCTTCGCCAGTTGTACAATCGAGTTACCGCAACTACGCGGTCTGTGTATATACAGAACAAAAACCTAATAAAAAAGTCCTATATATCTATACAGCAGTGCGCCGAGCACTTAGGAAATGTTGATTACGCCCGAGAGTATATACGCGAAATAAGCTCGTAAAGCAAAAGTGATCCTCGAAAGCAGGAAGAAAAAAAAAGCAGGGGAAAAGAAGATATAGTGCATTGTCGACCCGCAAGCTCTACAGCTAGCCCGGTTTAAGGGACGTTGCGAGACAGAGAGCTAGATATAATATATATAGCAACGTACTGTACTGCACTGCAGCAACCAAGCGTATTGTATAGATACTTGCAGCGAGAGGAGGAAGAAGAAGAAGAAGAATTTAACGTCCGTCGTGTCCGCGTGCGCGGTTAAAGGGAAAAGAGAGTATCATCATTCGTAAGCCGAGCTCACTTTCTTTTACTTGACATCGATACAATGTTCGCTTGTGGATGGGGGGGGGAGGAGGATAGGGCAATGTTCACGGATTGCAATTGTCCTGAGTATCCGATGATAGCCGGTCTACAGATTGAACACACAGCTCTCTCTCTCTCTCTCTCTCTCTATCTCTCTCTCTCTCTATGGGCGACTCCTCTTTTATGGACCCTTGACACCTCCAAAGCTTTTATTTTTATCTCTTCTCCGCGGTGGTGGCCGTCGTCGTCGTCATTTTCTTTCATTATCCCGAAAAACGGCCGCGCGCACGAAAGGATCTCGATCCTCTTTTGTATCGTTACCCTCTTTTCAATGCCCTCTTATTCGAACATAATCGCGGTTCAACCATATCTCTTAATCGTATACCCTCTTTCGGACAGCTTTCGAGAGAGAAAAAATTCTCTCATTAAATTCGAAAGGGGATTTTTCACACGCTCGCGCGAGCACAAACATCGTCGGCCGGCCCCCGCAAGATGAATAATATATGAATAAGTTTCCGTGAACTATGCAGACACTGCAGCAGCAGCAGAAGTCCGAGCTTTTTTTCTGACCTATCTTTGCGGTTTATAAAACTGCAGCGTGAAAATAGTTCTCAGCTGGTTTTGCTAAATTTTTCAAACTCTACTACTCCGGTGTGCATGAGCTTCATATATTTCATCATCAAGCACGTCGTGCTCACGTACATGAGTAAATACCAACCTCGGTGCGATAAATTTTTAAATCCGCGCCCTCGGTTGCAGCTTACAAAGAAAAAAAAAGAAGCCTTAATTGTCCAGTCGTGCGTGAGCCTTGGTGTAAAACTATAGCTCCAGCACGAAAAAAAGCAAAAAAATTTCTCGTATAGAATGTACGCACGTATAAAAAGAGAGAGAGAGAGAAAGACGCGCCTCGCGTAAGTTCGACGCTTTTAGCTCCGCGAGAATCCCAGGAGAGATTCGAAGCAAATTTACTGGAAGCTCATCTCTCTTTCCTCTTTGGACTAAAAATATCGTGCGCACACACACAGATATAGGCACTCGCAGCTTACATACGCAGGCGCGCCGAGAGAAAAAGCATTGCTCTCTCGGCATCGCGCGAGCTTTTCGTCCATCTTACACGAGACTTAGAAGTGGTACGGTATACATACGCACATGCATGTATGCATGTACACGAATGCACATCGAGGCTCTCTTGACTCAAGGCTTTTCGTAGTCTAGTCTAGTCTTCTCTCTTTCTCTTTCTCCGAAGGCTCTCTCTCTCACGCGCGCGAGCTTGCACTCGTTTAATGTATGTAGATACGGCATCTCTCACTCACTCGCTCTCTCTCTCCTCTCTCTCTCTCACGGTGTTGTTTCGTTCCGAAGTTTAATTGAAATTTCCGGAATTTCCCTTGGGCTTAAGATAACTGACTGACGCTTGTTTTAGCAACTTGAATATTTTATATTGTTTCTCATCCCTTGCTCGCCACCGCCACCTTTGCCGCCCAAGTAAGTAGTTGCTAGGAAGGTATAGCTAGGTAGTAGTAGTCAGGCAAGCCAGAGCTCTTTATACTCGTATATATATATACCATGAGCTTGCTGCTATCCGCAAGTTTCGCGTTGATGCTCACCATGCTCGTGCTTCTCTCTCGCACTGTTCATTTCGTCTGCAGCTAATTACTCTTTTACGCGTACTCTCCCTCACGAAAGTTTCTTAGCTTCGAGTGAGCGAGTGAGTGAGTTGTGCACAACACACACCCACACACATACATACACACGCGCCAAGCAGGTACATACAGACGGCAAAGGCCGAGCGCGTCATCAAAATTTATGATTATTTTCCCAAATGATCCGCGTTAGCTGCTACGTTAGAGTTTAAAATAGCGCGCGAGCGCAAGCTCGACAACGACTGTGCAGCTGTAAGAGCTTGCAGCACCGACAGTGAGAGAGACACATTTGTACCGGTTCGCTCACTTAGTTAAAATTTAATATAATGTAGGAGCTCTGAGGATGAGAGGACGAGAGGACGAGTGCGCGCATAGTTGAGCACAGTCGTTGAGTAGGAAGAGCTGCTGCTTGCGATGAGAAACGAAGTGCCTACATTTCTTCGCTCAATGACCCTGGCAGTTCTCTCTCTCGCTCACTTCTCTGCCACTCCTGCCAACGATTTTTCCCTTTCATTTACTTCGCACTGTGAGAGAGAGAAATTTACGTCGGATGACGACGAAGACGATGGGACGATCTGGGTGAGGCTGCTGAGAGTGTACCCTTACTTATATATAAGTCCGAACCTTCATTATCGCCCGGCTATCGATTAGGTCGGTGCTGCTAGTGCTGCTCTGCTGCAGCAGCAGAAAAGTCGAAGAAAGAGCCAACGGCGCGGAGCTAAAGAGCACACGGAATTTAAAGTGATTTATCTCTGATTTATGTAGTTTTTATATATACATACATCTCTCTCTCTGTACGCGCCGCGTGTATGTATATAAAACGAGGAAGAATAAAAGGGACACGATCCAAAGAAAAAAAAAATTCGAGTAAAAAAAATTGTTCAAGTAAAATACGAAAAAAAAACTTTGACAAACTTTGCTTGTGCGCACTCGGGGCAGCGGTGGTAGTGGTAGTGGTGGTGGTGGTTATTCTTTTCGTATAAATTAAGGCGCCTTTAAGGAAAAAGTTTTTTGTCCCCATAACCCTGCTGCCGCCGCTGAATCTAAGACTTTTATTATGAATACTCCATTCAAGCTAAAAAAATTATTACTCGTAGAGCTAGAGCTGCTGTGTGCGCAGTACTTTTTTTTACTTCTTTTTATGCCAAGGCGGCGGCAGCGGCTTAGCAAGAAAAAGCTTGTTCCACGCTGATTTTGCAAATGAATTTGGCCGATTTTTTGCTCAGATTAACGCACAAAACGTCACTTTCGCAATATAATAGCAGGCAGTCGCGCGAGGCGAGCAGGCAGGCAGGCAGGCAGGTGTATATTTTATAATAAATAATTAAGCGTTTGCTTGGCTGCTACTACGTGCGATGTTGTACTATATAGTCGCGTGCGCAAGCTTCTAAGCGAGAGAGAACGTTTATCCACTTATGCGTGTATTTTACGGAAAAGGGCGAAGGAAGGAAGGAAAAAAAATTTAAGATGATAAGATTCATCTACAAAGTCATATCGTCATCTCGGTATGGCAGTGCTGAGTTATATAGTACATGTATAAGAAAATGCAAATGGGTTTCGGCTGTAGGGCTACCTATACAAGTAAATGCTAGTCTTCAAAAGTCTTCATTATACTCGAGGGTCGATAGCATCTCCCACGCATACACCCGAGTACATAATACCCATGTATCAGAGAAAATCAATTTATTCATCACATGAATAAGGTACTTCATCACTTTTCGGGAAATGAATATGTTCCTGCGTCGATTTGTTTCGCAAGAATTAGGTGTTATATATATAATGGCCTTATCTCCATTACAGCTGCACGACTAATAACTTACACCACTCAAACGAGCTTCGAGTTCTCGCGCGCGAACACAGAAAAGCGTAAGCTCCTTTTTACGGCGGGCACCTTTTTAAGCCTTTAATCTTTTGCTGATTGTAGCGTGAGCTGTACATAAAAGAAAACACGTTAGTAGTACAGAAAAAAAAGAGCAGCAGCTGAAAGAAAAAAGTAGAACAAACACGCGGGCTTTTTTCACAGTGTGCTGTTATATATCTGTAATGCTTGTTGTTTTCCTGCGCGCTTTTACGAATACAACGTCATTACGGCATCGATTTCCTTTTTTCCATCTTTTTTTTTTCATTCGTTCGACAACATATATAACAAGGACGACTCGCAGCGACTCGCGGAGCGCGTAAAAAATTTCATACACGCCGCGTGTATATAAAAAGCTCGAAACGAAACAATAAGGCAACAAAAAAAAAGGAAGAAGAAGGAAGAAAGTAGCTGCAGCAGCAGGAAAAAGAAAAGAAAAATTATAGTGTCGCGCAATATTCGCAGTGCGTAAAATTTACGAGAGCTTCAGCCGTAAAGTCGGGGAGAGAGTTGCAGTACGCGTGTGCTGCAGCAGCAGCCAGTGCACGCGCGTATAATCTAAATTTGTGAGCGCGAGCCATCCCCCGGCAGAGCTCCGCACGCAGAGCTTCGAGCCTCGCAGCCGGGTTTATACTCGCGAGGTGTTTTTAAGTTCTTTTGATCCGTCGCGTAAATAAGCTCGACACGGGGCGAGTAGCAGCGAGAACGAACGAACTTTTTCAGCGCGCGGAGGTTTATATTTTTGACGCGCGTGGCTGTTCGTTCGAATGTTTTCTTTTCTTTTTTTCTTTTTTTTTTTATTTACTTTAATTTTTCGACCTCGGGGTTTTCATCATTTCCGTATCTGTGTATGGGCAGATGTATATAGTGTTTGTTTTTTAACGTATGTAGCCGTGTACGACGATAACGTTAGTTACCTGAGTAGAATGAGAGAAGAGCTGCTTTTCGTTTTATTTCAGAAAAAAAATTGAGGCAGACAGATATTCAAGTATAAAAATGAAAATTTAAATAATATTGATTCTTCGCACTGGATTAAAATTGGCAGCAGGCAGTACGTGTGACATATACATCATCAACAAGTGTGTCGTTTTATACAAAATAAACAATCGAAACCGGATGAATTTGAAGCCCACAATGTTAATCAAGCGCGTCGCGCGAATTTGCGCACGCGATTAAATAAGCTCTCCACCGTGGGAATATTTCTTGCCGCACGCGTCATACAAAATCAACTCCATTTGCGCAAACAAGTACGGGCCGAAGCACAAAGGGGTCGAAAGGATTCGGACTGGGATAATTAAATAAATATAATCCAGCTGTTTTATGACTATTGTGACGATTCGTGCGCGTGAGATCCGAGTACGCAAATTAGTGGCAAAATTGTTTTTGCGTTCTGAGTCTCATGTTACCCTTTTTAATATCTTGGTTTATTGGCAACATTAAAATTATAAGACATGGTACAATGCACGCTTATAAAACATAGAAAAATGAGAAAAATACCATTCGATACCACTAATCATTTCTATTTGTTATGAAAATTGCGTAATATACATCTTTATAAAAAAAAAATATATTATTAAATGATTTTAGTACCTAAATAATTTCAATTTGAATGAATTGAAAACCACGATTTCAACATCTGGCATCATATACTTTCAAATAATCACGTTACAGTCGAAAATGTCACATTTGGCGGATAAAACAATCAAAATTGGTTACCATTACTAATCTTCTTCTCGCCGGATTTTAAATTCCAGTAGTTCTTTCGTAAGGTTTGCTGTTTCCCTCGATAAATTCCTGAAATTCAGTTGTATCATAATTATAAATCCTTTTAAAGGAGTTAAACATTTTTTGTAGAAGTTCGTCACCGTACTTTACGTTTACATCGTAACAATTAGCGTCTTCCCAACAATTCGATTTCACGTGTTCATTCAAATGACATTTAGACGATAGCATGCCGTAACACCGAGGGTATTGATAATAATTTTGGGTTTGGCTGTAATGGGGCTCCATCGTACTTATATTTCGTCTCGTTGGCTTAACCTCGAATTTGTAATTCTTCGGATTGTGCGTGTCCGGTGTGTTTTTATTTTCGAATAAACATTCGCCGTTAGAAAATCCATTGTATACGAACTCGTTAAGAGCATCGATATGATTGTTCTTGTATCGCTCATTCTGACGATAATCGTGGATCTGTAAAAGAAACGTTACACATGACTCTCTATACACGTTGGAAACGATCGACAAAACAAAAAAAAACAATCTTAATTACGTACATAATCAACGATGCGAAAAACGTTGTCACGGTAGTACTTCTTCAGGTTCTTCATTTTTTTTCTCGACGCTAATTGTTCCGCTTCAAATATAAAATATAATTAAGTGATAAAAACGAGCGATGCGTATATTACCGTTAATCACTTGATATAAAACATAACGAGAATCAATAAAGCGAGCTAGAGAAAAATGTACCGCTCACACCTCTGGCACTAATACACGAAACGTAACGTATATATAAGCGAAGAATGTAAACACACTGTGTATAATAACCACCGCTGATATTAGACAAATACAAGCTCGGAGCTATATCGCGCGCTAGGCTCGCTACTACTACTACTGCTGCTGCTGCTATTAGGCGAGGAGCGCCACTACTGCTGCTGCTGCTGCTGCTGCTGCTTCCTAATGATACATGTACAAATTTACACCTGTAAACGCCCGAGCGCTTAATTGCCATTGTTATAGCTGTATACGTACACGAGAGCCGCGATACAAGTGTGCGTATGTGTATAGCTTTGTGCCTAAGCCCGAAAGATAATATCTAACAATTTATGCGCTCATTAGAGGTATGTGTGTGTATATATGTAGTCTCGCGCGCGCGCGCGATACATGTATAGGGGCTGTGCAATGCAGTATATAGTGGTCACCCGCGAGCGAAACAATGAGTGATGCGCCGCGCGTCGAGGAAAAGGAAACGACGCTATGGTGCAATTGAACGAGCTTGAACGCGCGCGGTATTATCGTGGCTAAATGGCTGCGCGCATAACCCGTATCTTTTTAAAAGAGAGAAAAAAAGTAGTAGGTCGTGTCTATGTATGGGGTTTATAAAAATTGAGGCATTGGTGATGCATTCACGGTCGAGTCGCAGCACACATACTCAGCTTATGCAGCGATCTGATATACATAGAGCATAGATAGATGTATATTTAGCAGAGAGAGAGAGAGAGAGAGAGACGCTAGCCAAGAGAGCTTGCTTTTGAAAAGCCGATATCGCGCTTGCTAATACGCGCGTATGCCTTTGGCTCCCACCGAACAATTCCCGAACAGCCATCGGATCTCTGCCGCCGCTGCTGTTGCTCTTCCTCCTACGTAAACGCGTACATATACGTGTATGCGTTATATAGTGCAGCAAGTATAATCTATAGCTTCGTATGTGGGTGTGTATTATCCAATGGTTCAAGCTCTGCTACTTCGGCTGCTGCCCCGTTTACGATGATAAATTATGAGCAAAAGTTTCGAGTTTGGAAAATAGCCACTACTACTGCTGGCCCTTTGCAGACTATATAGCCCATTACATGCTGTCTATAATATGTATATCGGGCGTTATATAGGACAATAACTGCTCGCGCCCGAATGAGGATATCTGCTGCCGCTGCTGCTGCGAGAAAAGTATATGGAGCTCCTCTTCACGTCATTATCTCTCTCCTCTATATCTCTCCAAATAATATCTTTATCCATGTATCATGTTGAACTTATCCTCCCAAGCGGGAGATCGCTTTATATATATCGTACTCTATAAACCGAGCTCTTTGTAAGAACTTTATCAAGTGCGATACGTATTACAATTATTCATATTCGAGTTTCGCGAGCTGCAGCGAGCTTTAATATATTCGAATTATCATTTATATACATGTGCGATGCTCAAAATCTGCGAGCTATTGGAGAAATTGATCGATGCTTAATGGAGCGCAAGTTTTGCTCGCTATATAGACTACTACTGCTATACTATCTCTCGATACTAATCGATCGAATAATAACTGGTGCGAGCGGGAAACTTTGCGCGCGCAAAAAAAGACGCATTTCGCGCGGTTATAGTGTAGTTCGATGGTATGAATAATAAACGGACGTGCCCCCGCCGCCGAATGATCGATCATCTTCGAGTTGACTGATTGTCTCTTGATACGATCGCGGCGCGGCGCAATTGATATCAATTCGGAAAAAGTTACGAGGAAAATATAAAGCTCTAGCTGCATAAGTCAAACTGGCCTGCCCGAAAATCCCGCTGCAGCTGCGGAATATACGCGGCTCGCTGAAAATTTAAATCTCGACTATATAATATAGAAACGGCTGCTGCTGTATCGCGCGTCATGAGCTCGAGACAAGGACAAAAAGAGAGAAAGAGAGAAAGATACGTATACGCCGTAAGACCGGTGTCAGACTGTCACAAGCAGGCTTAACGGAGAGAAGCCGAGTGTCGCCCCGTCGACGTCGTCGTGCGCGCTAGACGTGCGAGAGCGAGATAGCAGCGGCTCGGCGCGGCGCGCGCACGATGTAATATAGAGTTTCGCTCGGGTACTAGGGTACTCTCGGTCCCTTTTGACTCTCTCACGGGCTGAAAATCACATTCATCTTTTGCATAAATAACAGCTCTCCAGGGCGGCTGCTGCTGCTGCTGCTGCTGCAGCCGCCGTTGCTTCACGAGAAGAGAGTACTTGGCTTTAATTCGCTCGCGCGCACGGCTGACCTTATTTTTACACGTACTACTACTTGGCGGCCCCTCCACCCGTACAAACGACGACGACGACACATGCTAGGCTAGGCGCTCGCTGTTACACGATAGTGCTCTTCTCGTGCTGAACAGCTCGAAAAACGAAATAGCAGATAGCTAGCTGTATCGTAGCTGTTGCCTATTCACAGGGGCGCGGCGTCGTTGTCTGGGATCTTTTTTGCCGCTCGAGAAAGACGTCGTCGTCGCAGCGCACAAGGATTAAATTAGCTTAGCAGTCGCTGCAGCGTGTTAATTGCTTTTTGTATATAACACAAGAGAGAGAGAGGGAGAGAGCGCCCATCCTGCGGATGCTCGAGCTACTACACAGCTATCATCTTCTTGTATATAACACTAGGTTATGTATAACGTCTGTTGGTGTGCTGCGGTTGAAAAGAACCGAAGCCGAGATATATCCTGGTATATATATATATATATATTATATATATATATCTATATATATATATATATATATATATATATATACCAGCACGAAGCTCTCCTCTCTTCTTGCCAAGGGAATAATGTTGATGGCTAGTCACCGAGCAATATCCTCCGAAGTATATTGAATTAGCTCGGGACAGAGCTAGAGCTAGAGAGAGAGAGAGAGAGAGATGCTAATGGATTTAGCCGCATGAGAGATATAGAATGAGAGAGAGAGAATACAAACTAGTGCAAACTAGCCGAAGGCGGCGATCGACCTGCTGTCGACGAGGACGCAAGTATAGCAGTACTAGTAGTAGTATTATATACACACTACAACACAAAGCGGATAAATAAAGCAAACTTTTCCGAGTGACTTGTCCGCCGTTGAATGAGAGAGGAAAGGAGAATGACCCCTGTACAGATCAGGGCAGTGCAGTAAGAAACTAGGCTGCGAGCAGCGTCCAAGTTTTCTCTCAGCGAGCTCTGTGTTGTCCCCTCGCAGCGGCAGATATACACTCGGAGCGGCGCGATCTGTTGGTATATTACATTTTTTACTCTGTGTTTTGCGTAGTGTGCCGCTGATACAGTACAGCTGCACAGATTTATCAATCTTATCTCGGCTCTCGGCGTTACATTATGAACTCGAATTTTCTTTTCCTTCTTCTTTTCCTTTCTAAAGAATTTTTAATAACAAAATTGTAATAATTAGAAGAATCGATAAACTTCATTATTTTTTCAACTCGGGCATCGAAATGATATTAACATTTTATATATAATATGATGGAAGACACCTCGTATCATATCTCTCGAGTGCGATCGGTGCAGAGAAGACCTATATATAAATATAATACGGGTCAAATCACGCAGTTTATCACGAGGAAAATTTTATGCTCGGCACTGCGAGCCCTTCCAACGCACGTATAATATATTATCCGCGAATTTATATAATATACGCCCGACCGAAATATTCGTTGACAATTATTTCGGTAACCGCAAGTATAGTAATACATATATACCAACTGCGCGCAAGCGACGTGGAGAGTACCCCACCCGGCCTGCTGTGCAAGTGCCGATATAATCACCTCGATGATCATCGTTCGAATTTATCGCGCCGCGATACGTATTATATAGTGTGCTTGCAGGAGCAGCAACGGTGTATATTGACGCCTCTGCATTCCTTCCCCCCCCCCTCCCTCCCATTATATTTTGCGTGTGCTTAAAATATATACACAGATACCTCACACTTTTGTATCTCTCTCTCTCGCGTCGTGTGGCTTTACGCGCGCGAAGTATTGAAAAATAAATTATATCGGTAAGGTGCTGCTGCTGCTGCGCGCTTATCCCAACTTGTCACACTTTTGCGCGAGCCTTTATGAATAATGAGGGCGCGGGTACACTGCTTGATGCATATTTCATGTATTATTATTGCATACGATCGAAGGCGCATAAAATAATGCTGCCAATTGTCGCGCGACGGCCTGTTTAATTATGTACGTCTCCTTGACTTGCGATCGCAGCGCAGCACCCCAATGAGAGTACACTGAGCTACTGGTGACTATTTTTGTACATCGGCACTCGATTATTCATGCAACACATTTGTACAAGAGAGAGAGAAAGAGAGAAAGAATCGAGAGTTGATCTTATACCCATTCATACATATAGAGATATAAATAGCGTTTATTACTTGATTATAATTAATGAGTCAATGATATTTCACTCTTGATACTTAAATATTTTTTTTTTGCTCCTGTTACAGGTGACTGGGATCGTCGGCAGAGCCGATGTGCTCGCCTGCGTCTTCTTCTTGTTGTCTTTCCTCGCTTATCACGGGTAAGTGCACGAGATCCAATGTCTCTATACTTTATTGCACACGTATATGTACAGATATCGGGTATTATTGCCTTCCAAAGCGCAGCGTCGTGTATATAGCTGCGCTGCTGCTTTTATGACAATGACGAATGCACGGATAAATCGATATCATGCTCGTTCGCTAGCTCTGCAGCCCGAGTCGCATATTTAATTAATACGCGGGACTATGTATAAAGCTGTGTATGACGTTTCCTCTTCTTTTTTCGTGCTTCGGGTACGTATACTGCACTTTTTTGTTGCGTCGACGACATGAACTCGCGGCTGGGCATATACGAAATGAAAGGAAGTAACTAATAATCATCGAAAAATAGAGAGACAAAAAAAGTTAAGCCGGCGTATATACGAAGGTAAAGAGAAAGAGAGAAACAAAATAAGCGCTTCCTTCTCGCTTGGGTTTTTGTGTCGGGTAATGGGTGTAACACACACACGTACATCTACACATTTCTGCTGTCGAAAAATTACTCGAGTTGTATGTCTCTCTAACACGCACGCGTACAGAATTCGCACGCATTATATCAAGCTCTTCGTGAATGGTATACTGCAGTAGCAGCAACAGCACAAGAGGAGAAAAGCGAATTTACCCTTGTCACAAACTAGTGTGTGTGTGTGTGTGTGTGTGTGTGTGTGTGTGTGTGTATAAGTGCGTGTCTCTATGTGTATACGTGTGTGTGTAGTGCACGCGAGGATTGGCGCGCTTGCAAGCTTTTAAATGATGAATGGTCGTTGCCTCGCTCGCGAGGCCGTTGCCTGACCTATATTTGCTTAAGCATAGAGAGAGATAGAGAGAGAGAGAGAGAGAGCTGCGAAATGAAGCGTGATGTACGCGCACCCCGTGTACAAGCAAAAAAGGGCGAAAAACGGCAGTCAGAAAGAGCCGAGATACGAAGGGAGAAGAGCGTAAATATTTGGGTATCATTGATAACGCATTAGTTTTTATGTTTTTTAATGATCGTTGGGTGTACACTCGAGCGTGCCACGTTACCCCAAATTGTGTATAATTTTACATTCTTGCCTCGCCCACTCGGATCTCTTTGCAAGCTCGCACACACATACACACACACATCCGTGTGTACTTGATTCAGCTTTAATTAACAACACGAGGCGGGCGGGGGAGCGAGCTAACGACGAAAAAGAGAGCGAAGAGAGAGAGAGAGAGAGAGAGGAGAGAGAGAGAGAGCAAAAGAGAGGAAGCGGAAGATAGATATGCACACGTCTAACGATGCATTATGCATGAATGCACGTGCTCAATAAGTCAGAACGCGCGCGCGCACCGCGTATCATATATACATACATAGCACGAAGCAGTAGCAGTAGCAGCAGAAGCGACAGCAGAGCGAGCAGCTGAGAAGCGCAGATTTTTTTTATTTGACCATATCCCGGCGTAGCATCATCAGCAGCGCAGAGGCGGCGGGAGCACGAAAAAATGAGCCTCAAAGTGGCCGAGTCTGTGTGTGCGTGTGTGTGTGTGTGTGTAGTGTGCCGCATGAGGCAAGCGCGCGATCCACACTCGGCAATTTCACGTGAGCCATGTATAAAAGCAGTGAAAAGTTCTCTCGCTCCTCGCTCTCTGACCACGATGCGCCGCGCAAGCTCTCGTGCAGCAGTAGCAGCAGCCTCGCAAGCTCGCTTGTTAAAACGCGCTTACCGCACTACTAAATTGCAAGCTATAACCAAATGGCCGAGAGAGAGAAGAAACGCGTGATTCTTTTTTTTTCTTTTTTTACCTTTTTTTTTGGTCGTGCCTGAGCTTTCGGGGGGTGCAAACACGAGCGAAACTCGTGACGCGTGTGCATAAAGAGAGAGTGGCGGGCGGCGGCGGCGGCGGGATATAATCATCGATTCTAGGCTCGCGAGCACGATCAGCATAGCGCGGAGGGATTACTGTGTGTGTTATAACTCTCGAGAGCAGCACGAGCCGCGCAGCCGACCCGAGCCCGCGCGGTGGCATCGCGGTGGAAGCCGCCGAGCATTTTGTGTGACGGAAATTTATACATTCACGGGGCAGTGAGCGAATATAACCGATAGGTATATACACAAGATCATAGCGCCAAGTGGCTGCTACCGCTGCTGCTGCTTTTTCAAGCATAAAAAAAGCGATCCGCGCGCTGGGTTATATAAGTGCCACGTGCGTATATTCTCTATGCAGCGGAGGAGGAGGAGGCGTCCCAGCGCGCGCGGGACTCCACGGTGCGTGAAGAGAGATAAACTACTATAGCTGCACCTTAGGAAAGAGAGAGAGAGAGAAAGAGACCGAGAGCTTTGCTCGCCGCTGTCTCGTGCTACCCATTGGCTCGTGCAGAGGTGGCGGTATCCTATATACCTCTTATCTCTTTTGCGCTGTACACACACACACACACACACACACACACACAGGATGCGAGCTCGAACTTTAGCCATTTGTCTCCCGCGCCGCGTATACTATATATATACGGTGTTTCGCCACTGCACCACGCGTCTTTCCGTTTTTGAATTACGCGAGAGAGATGCATCTCGTTGACGGTGGGTTGGCTTGCACTATTGACGCTATATTATCCGTATTATCAGCTATTAATATCATATAAATGTAGCAGCTACGTTTACTATTAAAATACTCAACATCTTAATGTAAAATCAGAGGTTAAAATTAAAGTAACTGATACTGACTTTTTTAAGGTACTTTTGCACCGTCGTTAAAAATTATTATATCGGTTATTATTTCCCACATGCAATGCGAATGCGACCAAAAGAATTATTTTTAAAGTAATGATGATCAAAAAAGATCTGATATTGTGCTTAAATATTTGGATATTAAATTATTAGTTGAATACTGATTTACGTTTTGGATTAATTTCTCGAAAAGCTTAAGAAAATTCAATCATAATTTAAGGCAGACCTCAGCACTAGATGGCGAGAACCTATCTCTGAATATCTGCAATTGTCAAAGTAAAAATTAAATTGTATAAGTCAACGCACGGTTAAAAAAAAACATGTTAAGTGGACTGTATAACGGTTGTGCATTACGTATGGTCGCACGAGAAATCTCTTACATTAATTATTTAACGGTTTCAATAAATTTGGACCAGTTTTTAAGTACTATGAATACGTTGATGCTACTTTAAGCCTCTACCACTAGATGGGGACTACCTTTATTTTCAAATCTGTAAGTGAAAAAGTAAACATAGTTGTATAAGTTAAAGCATGATTTGACCTCAGCTCCATGTATGTTTTCGGGCACTAATTTGCCTACGATGCGAGTGATGGACGCAGGACGATAAATAAATGACACTCACGTTCAATTGATATAGAATTTCTATATAGAATTAATGACACTCACTTGCAGTACTGTCTTCCGGCAAAGAGATCGTCTCAGGCGGGAGTCAAGGTGAGAACACGTGAATTTATTCTCGAAAGCTCGATTACGGTACCTTATTTGTAAACACTATGATTATAAACGATTTTTGGATATTTCTTCGAGTACAGTGATCATGTTTATAATTAAAACAAATCAGTTTGAATGTTGTCCTTCCCGATGAAACAAGTCATAATAGTACTAAAAGATAAATTTCACCCATTCCATTTCCGTGGCACTAAGTAGAAGGATCTATCTTTTAATTCAGAAACTAAAATGGATAAAAGTGAGAGGAAATCCGAGGAAGTTGTCTCGAAAAATAATTTAATTGAACACAACATTATTGTTTCGGACGACAAACAAAACATTGGTAATATTTTCCAGAGTTCAAAGCTATTTGATGAAACACCAAAAAATTGTCCACAAAAATTGCAGAGATTTTGCATGTGACAAATGCGAGCTGAAATTTAAAGAAAAATCAAAGTTGACGAATCACCAAAAGATAGTTCATGAAGGTCGTAGGGATTTCGCATGCGACGTGTGCGAGAAAAAATTTGGAGTGAAATCAAAATTGATTATACACCAAAATCTAGTTCACGAAGGTCGTAAAGATTTTGTATGTGACAGGTGCGAAAAGAAATTTGGACAAAAATCGAAATTGATTCGACACAAAAAGACAGTACACGAAGGTCAAAAAAATTACCCATGTAACAATTGTGAGAAGAGATTTGGACAAAAAGTGCATTTGCTCAAACATCAAAGAATAGTTCATGGAGGTCACAAAGATTACTCATGCGAAAAATGCGAGAGGAAATTTTGGAGTAAATCTGAGTTGTTTCCTGCATCAAACAACAGCCCATGAAGGTCGTAAAGAATTCGCATGCGACAGGTGCGTGAATAAATTTGGATAAAAAAGGGCATTTGCTCCAACACCAAAAAATAGTCCATGAGGGACGTAAAGATCAAGCATGCGATAAGTGTGCGAAAAAATTTGGAGAAAAATCGAAATTGATTAGACATCAAAAGACAGTCCATGAAGGTCGCAAAGATTATGCATGTTACAGGTGCGAAAAGAAATTTGGGTACAAATCGAATTTGATCAAACACCACAAAACAGTCCATGACAACACATTGAGATACAATTCACAATGAACAGAAAGATTATACTTGTGACAAGTGCGAAGAGAAATTTGGATACAAATCCAGCTTGTTTGTGCACGTAAAAATAGTTCACGAAGATCGTGAAGATTTTGCTTTGATGATTAAAAATTGTAATATATGTTTTTTTCATTAAAAGTTACTTCAAAATCAGTAAAAGATTTCGTAATTGTTTTATCCCTTTCTCACTTATAAATTCAAAATCTTATATTCAAGCTCTTGGAATGGCGAGAGCGTCAAATGAAAGTCTGCACGGGCACGCCACTTTTTCTAATTCGACACCTCTCAAAAATGCACAAAAGGATATATTTTATAATGTACTATTTTGCTCGTGCGAAGGGTTGAAACAAGAGAAAGGGCGCATATATATTCGAATTCAGAGGCGCGCGTTATGGCGATTAATTTGAAACGAGCCGACGATGGCCCATATAGCTGTATACACATAATAGCGCCACACCGCGAGGCTTGTGCGCGTATTTATCTATATACGCTCGTTCGCGACACGAATGTTCCATTTGGCAGATTAAACCTATATATACTATACATACATAGATTGAAAAGGATCGAGCAGTGCGCGCGAATCGAATTCAATCCGTAATCGCCGAACTCGCGCGCGCTGTCTGCTAGCTGCTAGGTGTGTATATATAGCTCCCTTATTTATAAACGCTCGAGCGTATATAGATACACTTTCACGCGACGCGTTATATAAAGCCGGGGATAATTGATCAAATTTTTCGCGCCTCGCGCGCTATGCGTCTATTGCGATGGCGCACGTATACGTATTGGGATATATGTTTGTGCGATGCACGATGCATATACGTCAGTTTATATTATGTGATTATCTAATCAAGAGGAGAGAGAGAGAATAAAATAATATTATAAATTGTATGAATCGCGCGTGAATTGAGAAGAAACAAGCGTATAATAATCGTTCCAGGTAGAAATTTTCAACACTCTATAGTTAGATTTCGGTCAAAGAATAAGCTTCTATGAGGCAAAATAGCTATTAGAACTGAATGTGTAATAATGCCTGTAATAATAATGTTGACAATATAAATTCTTGAAAATTAGCATTTAGGCATACTTTGTTCTTTAAGTCCACTGAATTATTTTTGAGTGATTTTATTGTAGAGTATTCCTTGTACGATAATTTTAGTAATTTTGACACAGAAATTATTTTGACTTACACTATTTTTCTAACTTTCCCACTTGCCGATTTATAAAAAAGGGCACTCGTCATCTAGCGGGGGAAGCTTAAACTTGTTACATCGTATTTGAAACTATTAAAATGTTTTTCTCGGGTCATTTAAAATTCGTTCAATATATTTCAAAATATTAACACATTTAAAAAATTTCCAAGCGACTATTGTTTGGTCATTAGGTCAGTTATTTTTACCAGTTTTACCGTGATGTGCGCACAAAGATCACTATTCTATTATTTTTATCAGTTTTCAAGAAAAAATCCTGATTCGTCAGGATTAATTTAATTTATATCATCTCGTCCGAGAACAGTTAATAATTGTTGCAGTTTTTCACTCGAATTTGCATTATTGAATGTTTTGTTTTTTCATTGCAGGCAGCAAACTGCGTACGTATGGAGCAGCATCGGCTTCGGGGCACTGTCAATGCTCGCCAAAGAGACCGGCGTCACCGTGCTGTCGCTCAATCTTCTTTACGACCTGTCTCGCTCTTGGCATTCCGTGAAAAAGTGAGTATCCCATCGGATCTCTAAAAAGATTGAATTAAAAATAATGATGTTATAGTACTTTACGATACTAGTGGCATAAGTAACACTTTTTGGCACGGCGTAGTTTAGGGCCCGAGCGTAGCGAGAGTCCTAATAGCTGGGCCGAAAAGTGTCCCCATGGCACGAGTATTGTTCAACATTTTATAGCACTGTGCCAAGTTCACATTTATGCCCCCTTTTCCGATGAATAAGTCGCACTTTCTGGTACCGCAAAGTGAGATTAGCGCACGAGCGTATGCGAGTGCGATGCGAACGTAGCGGTGCCATAATGTGCGACTTATGCCACCGAAAAGCGTGCCATAAATGTGAACTTATGCCACACAGTGCTATAAAAAATTTACCGATATCAAAGCATAGATATATACTGATCATCGCGCGTTTATCGTTACAGGTCTATTTTCGAGGCTAAATGGAACGACGAGTCGCGACTGTTTACACGGAGGGCTGCCACTTTGTTGGTTTCGGTAAGTCGATGTGCTGCAGAAAGTACATACATCTATATCATACTCACACACACGCGTTCCAACCCCCGTTGAACACATGTATAATTACATTTAGACACACGTACGGCGCGCGTCCTGATCCCCCGCAGCGATACACACCTATATATTGGGTTAAATACCCGCAAACATATGTGAATACTCGACGTATAAATGAAGCCATACGCGAGCACCGCTGATGTCTCTATATATATTCAATACCCACCCCCGCACACGCTTTATATTATGTACAGTACGTACGCGTCGATCGATCATGAGCCGCGGCTGAAATCAGTCGAGTATATTTATTATCGCGAGCGATGCCTGCGTGATTATTCTATTTTTTTTTCTTTACCTCCATCGCAAAGAGACGTACGCGAGTGATCCTATTAGGGCCTGTCCGATCGAATCCGCCGGAGCTTTTTTTGCGCTTGCGGACCGTATAAGTGGTGAAAGACTACTCTATAATATGGTTCCACACGGGCGAGTTGAAATTTACAACTCTGCACGCGAGCTGTAAAGAGCGACAGAGAGAGGAAAACAATTCGACGAGATAAATTTATAAAGGGTTGAAAAAACTTTGATTAAAAAAAAAACAGTATAATCCCAGATAAACGCGTGAGTTTTAAATAACAAAAACAAGAAAGAAAAAAATTGAATGAAAAAACAAACGAGCGAACAGCAACAAGAATGAAATCTCGGGTTTTGTATACTTTCTCGCATCTCTGTCTCTCTTTCTCTCTATTACTTATTTTCCTTTTTGTTTTATACAAGCTCTCGCGCGTGCGCCTGTGCGTGCGCCTAGATGCAAATAATGCTGGAGGCAATAAATCCCATTTACGCGCCGGAAATGCTGCGCTGCAAGCGTACATACATACAGGATTCGCCATCACGCGCCCTGCACTATATGGCCAAAGTTCTGACAGGCATGTGTGCCATCGATGCATTGCTGGATTATTATACAAATTGATAAAATTTTAAAAGCTAGGTGTATCGGTCTAAATTTGCTTTTTTATATCCAATTTTTTTTTATTTTTCGATAGAGCGCGAAAATTTTTGTATGCAAAATCAATTTTTTCACTGGATGTGATTATATATAGAAAATTGTGATTCGCCAATTTCTAGCGCGAAATGTATGCAAATTGTATTTTGAACAAAATATTTTACAGACAATAAACTTTTTAGTTCGACAAATAAACGAGTGGTGTGAATCTTCATTTTTTTTAGAATAAACATGCACAAGCAGAAGAACACATTCATTTTTTGCATTACTTAAACGGCCTCATACGGACAATTTGCACTCGGCTAGAGCATATAATCGTGCATTAAATTTCATTTATTATAATACGCGTGCACGAGAGCTTATGCTCATTGAGGCGGCACAAAGGACCTCGTGCCGATCTCGCAGCTAAAAGGCTACACGCGAACTCGCGCGCGATCCCTGAATAATTCTCGCGGCAAGATTCGGCTTCGCAACGTATGTATGTACATGCCTCAGCGTACAGTGCGCACTAATTCACACACGTACTCGTATATCCGCGGAACAAGAGGCTAATTACCGCGATATTATTGTATTATCTGCTCGAAAAGGAAGGCTTGTTGATACAACATGTCGGTTGAATTATTAGCGAACGCGAGCTTTTGTAATGTTGAAATTATTTACAAATAGGCATTGTAATTAAACAATTAGTTGGTATAGTTTTCTTACCGTAAGACAGATCACTCATGTATATTAACGCTGGGTATCTATAGATGAAGTTTTTTTAGTTTTATTTAAAAAATTATTAACGTTTCGCTGTTTATATACAGTCCAATTGGAATATATACATGTAAATATCGTCTACGACGCATACAACTCAACTCAGGCAATCCAATATTTCAAAAATAATTACATGCGGATTTTTTGTGAAGTTTCGTTCAAGGTTTTACTTCTAGCGGATGCTTCTTACACAGCCATGCTTATATCCATTTTGAAAACGGGTTATGATTTTGTCGTAAAATGTAATGTACCAAAATTCACTGTAGTCCAGGAGTTATATTGAATTATGAGCTTTTTCATTCCATCAACAGATGGAATATTGTAAACTCGTAAGCGACGAAACGACTTCCCGATTAGCTTATAAGACATCTTGCTCGATGGAAAAGGGATGGGTACGTATTACTCATCCGCCATTGAACATTGGTGACCAAACGAGTCGCTGTCATCATCCTGCTATTGTCATTGGCATGGCGTTGAATCGGTGTAGGCACCATCTTTCCCTCTGCATCTTTGGATTGTCCTGGCAGCGTCTGCAGTCCTGCCTCTGCTCCCGCCACAGATTTGGTTTGCGCCAATTACTTGGCGGAGCGATATCTTTGGGCTGCACGTCACGAATCGCATTACTCCGTCTATTGGTCTTTATAGACGGGAAAGATTATAATCCGATGGGTGAGTTCGTAAGATTTTCATGAAAGGTTTCACCACAGGATGTAAATGTTTCGGTAGATTGTCCAGACGGTGCCACTCTATATTTCCAATCTCTTCGAGGTTATTCGTACGCAAAACAGAGTTCGTATAATGTCGTATACAAACGGTTTCACCTACGCCAAAATCACCTATCAAAGAATTTCATTAATATTAGGCGCTGCTCTCGTATAGCTTCGGGCGCGAGAGAGATATAGTGGACGATCGCAGACAGTACAGTCCATTACGTACACGCGCACGCGAGCGAGAGTTAGCAGTTCATAATCGCTCTATTGTATTTGCCTACACATGACGTACGCACATACATACATACATATACACATACATAGAAAGAGGTGCGCATCGGTGCTGCAATCGAGATAGACATCATTACGTAATCCGATGGGCATTAGAGATTTCGATGAGTTTTGACTCTACTCTTCCAGTATGCCGCAAGCTTAACCACGTACACAAGCACACACAAGCTCACGTCGTGTGAGTGTGTGTACAATAATAGGAGAGGAGGTTTCTCTTTGTGTGTCTGTGCGTGCGTGAGTGAATGTACGCGTGTGGTGCAGTGCCGCGCATTAAATCACTATCAGGGACAGTTTAAATAGCCTTGGAGTTCTCTCCAGCTCACAATATATACAGAAGCAGCAAGAGAGAAAGATAGAGAGAGAGAGAGAGAGAGAGAGAGAGAGAGAAGAGAGAGAGAGAGAGAGAGAGAGAGAGAGAGAGAGAGAGCCGAATTTGAGCCATTACAGGTATAAAGCTTTCGGCCAACAGCAGCAGCAGCCATACATCTACACGCGTAATTCTCATCTATACGGATAGTACCGTACGTTGCGCAGAGGGTTATATAGTACACAAGCCATGCGTATACGTATATACTACTACGGAGGGCATAGGCCCTACGCTTGTTTGTAATCCAACGTCGCTTATGCTTACTAAATGCGTATATAGGCTTGCAGCAGCTCTAGCTGTATCCATGCTGCTGCTGCTGCTGCTGCTGCTGCTGCTGAGCTTGCACGAGTCGGACGGGCGAGGGTGGGTTGGCGCGCGTGATGCGAATCTCAAGCTCCCTAAGTGCCATGCCGCCGCCGCGTCGCTGCAGTGCTGCTGCTGCTACTGCTGCCCCAGCGTATACTGCAGAAGCAGCTGTATATACTATATAGAGCGTCGTTGCCGGTAAACGTACCTCCACGTATATAGGTATACATATATTATGTGTACGTATGGCCGCATAAACGGCACGACTCTTGCTCGCAAGCTCGTCGTATATATATAAGCGTGCCGCAATACATGTATAATAGCTCGACCCCCCCCCCCTCTTACGTACGAGCTTTATACTTCTCGAATGTACCCTTTTTTACGGGCGATATTTTGATTTATTTCCCTCGATGCCGCTTGCTGCTGCTGCTAAGCTCGATTCGCAACGACACGTATTTCCGAGATGAATTTCCAGGCCTCGCTATAGTACCCTATTCTCTCTATGGCTACGTAGTATTATATAAACTCCGGCTTTTGGCATCGATCCGCAAGATTTTAACTTTAGCCGGAGCACGTGTAACGAGCGCACGTTCGGACTACTACTATCACTACGACTACGAGATCGTAAATACGGATTTTCGCGCAAGCACAAAAAAGCCCTAACGGCGAGCCGGCAAAAGTAAAATTTGTGTATATTGAAAGAATGAAGAATAAGTGAACATCGTTTAGATTACGAAGATATGTTTAGATATAAACGCTGAAAGAGAGAGAGAGAGAGAGAGAGAGAGAGAACTGCGACCGTGCGGATATTTATCGAAATTGAATTTAGTCCTTCTCTTCTTTTCAATACACGTGTGCGACGAGCTTTTTTTCTCCTTCATCTGTGCTTCGTCCAGCACGTAGACGCGCGCGTGACCCGGCCGGCTCTCGTGTATAACGTATTTTATATTCCTCGCCTCTTCTCTTTCTCCGATCTCCTCTCATCCGGTAATCTCGAAAGATTTTTACACGCGCGTGAGCTCCGCATGCATGTAAATAAATTCGACACGCAAGCTCCATATTTATACACACGTACAACGAACGGATGTGCGCGGCGCGTATTATGTTAAACGAGAAATCCCCGGTGCCCCAGACACACACACACACACACACTCTAAATCTATGCGCGTGATACGATATCCTTTCAATATAAAGACATCCCTGACGCGGGCGGGCGGCCGAAGCTGTTTTTGTTCAGGATTTAGCCGTGGCTGCATGCGGATAGTAGTAAAGTTAGAATTCAATCGGGCAACCGAGAGCTAGCTCGGCTCGGCCAGCTGACGTACGTGTATGTATGTATGTATGTACGTATGCGCTCTGGTGCAAGCTTATCCCCTATTCAGAGGTTGAATTCTACATGATAAAAGATATATTGGACGAGTATATTATACAGACTTGCTCGTGCGGGGGTACGTCTCTTTCGCTTCTCTTCTTCTTTTTTTTTATGTACGTTCGCTTGACCGGTCTCTGTGCGCGAGACTCGTCCGCGCGCAAGCCTATAGATACCGCACACACGCGGGGGTCGAGCTTTTTTCTGGCTATCTATCTCTCCATCTCTCTCGCTTTCTTTCTTTCTTCGCCACCGCACTGTGAGCCAACTCGAGCGAAATCCCCCGGCCGCTGATATGAATTCGATATTGTACGTCACGAGTGTACGCGCGGGCGATATCGTATGGCTTCGGAGTCATCGCCGGTCGTCGTCGTCGGTGTGCATATGCGCTTTGCAACATCACCTATGCGAGGTACTATACCCAACCCTCTTATGTATGTATATAAAGCTGCCTGCCTGCTTCTAAAAATTTGAAAGAGATCGTCGAAAGCTCGACGACTCGGCTATTATGCACTCGCTGACATTCGCGAAACAGCGCGAAATCTAATACTCGAATAAGAATAAAAAAAAAGAAAAATATGCATTCATACGTGAAATAAAAAATATATACGTGTAATATTCATAACACACATGCGATTGTTGTTACAGCTCGGAGTTCTGCTTGTGCTGAGGCTCGCTCTGCTTCATGGCACACTGCCTAAGTTCTCGCCGCAGGATAATCCCGCCGCCTTTCATCCTTGCTTTCACGTGAGGTGAGTAAACATGCACCATCTAGATGGCATATAGCTCAGTGAGCTAGCTCTGGCATACATTCATGCATGTGTGTGTGTGTACGTGGCAGTTATAATATGTGCGCAACACTTTAAGCAAAGAACCTTTTCCGTAATCTGCCCATCCGAGCTCGACGCGGCTCCCATCCATGACCCTCTTTCTTTTTTCTTTTTTTCTTTTTTTTTACTCCATGCATTACATTTTTTTTATACCGCGCTCATGCTACCTATACGTATATTGGCCCAACGAGAAAGTAGGGTAATTTTATTCATTCGAGCGAAACGTTAAATTGAAATTCTTTCCTCTTTTTTTTCTCTCTTTCTTTTGCAAATAATAAAGAATGAAAGTCTCGCCGATGGTTATTTTTTTTTTCTTATTTTTTTCGTTTCTCTCTCTCTCTCTCTCTCCCTCCCCGACTAACTCGCGCGCGAGCAATTTCGTATCGAGGTGTACGCTGTACTGCCGTGTGCGCACATACACACAATCTTCTTACCGAGAGAACTCGCTTTTTCCGGCTTATCTTCTTTTCTTTCACTCGATACAAATCAAATTATTCTAGACACATGGTTTTGTTGCGCGCGCGCGAGTAAAAGAGTGAGAGCGAAAAAAGTCAGTTTATCCTGCTGCGCAGACTGATTGGCTGCAAAAGTAGCTGTCGCTCTTCCTCCCTCTCTCTCCCCCACTGCTAAAAGAACAGACATCAACCGAAGAGCGAGTAAATAAAAAAAATTTTCTCGCGCTAGAAACAATCAATATGTGATACATCGCGCACTCGTGGGTACGAGCACGACGGGGGTGTTCTCATTCGAAAATATGCGCTCGCACGTTGCTGATTAAAAGCCGCAGCCGCAAGCTCGTGTGTGCCAGCTTGGCATGATTCTCCAGCCAAAAAGCTCACTTTCACGAGCTTTTACGCGCGAGCTTACAACAATAACATGTATTTGTAGACGCAGAAGAGTAAGACGAATAAGTTCCGTGTATGTATACGAGAGCTTCAAGACCGTTTTAAGGCTCGCGCGCGCACGTCTACACATATGAAATATGGCGTTCTATACTTGGCGTATGCGAGTTTTCACTTGTATATTCGTGTATACATGAGCGGGGTAAGGTGAAAATTCAGATGAGTATATTTGCGCTAGAAAAAAAGGGAACAATTTTTTTGTGTAACCGTAAAAAAATGCACGCTCACGTATTTGTATGATGCAGATTTCCTGGTGCACGGATGGAAGTAAAAATAAAAAGGACACAACGAAAAGAGGGCAGTAGTTAGCTCGAATGCAGACACAGATAAGATTTGCTGCTTACGCACATTTGCGGTGGCGGTAGCTTTTATTTTCTACTGTTGGGCATACGTCTTCCTATATGTATATTTTTTGTTCTTACAGAGTCGGACAAATTCTAATACGTCTCCATTCAATCATTGTCTTATTCTCGTTTCGTCTGCTTTTGTTTGTTTCTCTCTTTTTTTTTTGGGTATTTTTATTATGTGCACGTGAGTTATGCGCAAAAATGTATACAACTGTGTAATAAACTGAAAATTATTACTGAAGTATACCGCATTTCGACTTATACAATTATTTTGACTTTGCCACTTGCAGATTTACAGATATCGGTATACTCGCCATCTCGTGGTGGAGGCTGAAAGTAGTATTACCGAATATGAAGTGATTGAAAACTGGTCTAAAATTTTTGAAACAGTCGAATGATTATTTCAAGATCATTCACAACGTACTTCATTATTGTAACATAATTGTAACAAAATTATTACCTCCAAAAACAAACTAATTAATAGTTATGTACTTTAAAATATTCTTAATGATCTCCAGTCTAATAGTCGCAACTTTCCCGCTATAATTTACAGCTCTCGTACTGAAATAATACTTGAATGGTATTATTTTGGTCATCAGGCCATTATTAATGCTGAGCACATTTCTACCGGGGTTATATACTCATTGATTAATTGAATGCGAAGAGGCTCAATCTCTCGATATTAACCAGCAATCTGGGATGATAATTAAAGACTCGGCGGTTTTTCTCGAGAACTTTCAGAAGCTTTTTCGAGATAGAGTGAGTGAGAGAGAGACCATAAAAAGTTCAAAACTTGCCCGAGCGTCGAAGCATCAAATAAAAGTGAGGAAAAACCCGACGAGTAACTCGATTGGTGAATAAAGGAAGAGCGAGGAAGGGAGGAAGAGGTATACACGTGCACGCGCGGCGCGCTTATATTATAGGTGCACTGCTGCAGAGAGTCACATTGGCGAGGAGTTAAAAAAGACGTTGAGCGCTCTTAGCGCGTCGGTTGTTCACTCGTTTTCGCTTGGCCACTGCCGCACACACACACACATAGACCGCGAGTTAAAGAAAAGGGTCTGAAATAGGTTTTTACAGCTTTTCGGCTGCTTAACGCTGGCAATAGTAATGAAAGGAAAAAAGGAGAAAATAAAGAAAGCCACGCGGAGCAAAGAAAAAAAACGGTTTCGATTTCCCAGCCGAGGCTTATCGGCGCGGGGCGGTATATAGTACAAACGATGAAAGAGCCGCAAGTACAAGGACGCGCCACGGCGGAGTAAACCGCGAGACCGTGTGCTCGACTGCGGCGCGCGTACTGCGCCGTAAAAACCGATACATCGGCGCGGCGGCGGCGGTAGGGCACAGCACACGACGCGCGCGGAGCCGAGCTAGCGTTTTTATTGCTCGTGGGCTTTACATTTCAAGGTAGAGCTGAAGCACACGAATTTCCCGATATACGTGCATGTGCACCGTACACCGTGCACCACCAGCGCCAGGCGTTTTTTTTTTTTTTACCTTTTTTCTTTTATATTTCATTTTATTTTATTTTTTTTAATACAAGCTGCAAGCACTAAACCTAGCTATATACGCCACCGCCGATGCTGCTGTGTGCTCGCGCAACGGCATTTGAAGGCGCACAGAACCTTTTATATATAATCGTCGTAAAAAATAAAAGGCTCTTCCTCTTTTTTTTTCGTTGCTGTATGGCCTCGATATTCACCCACAAATTATTGCAATAAAACCGTTTGCCAATTTTATTGTTTTGCCTCTCTTCCTCTCTTGCGCGTGTAAGTGTTTGATATCCATTGTCATAAAATTTTGGGCACATAACGCTCGGCATGCTATCTATATACAGAGTTTAAAGTTCCATAAATCGCGAGGGGATAAAAATTGGCCGTTTCGTGCGAAGGAGGAGGAGCAGTTTTTAAATTGCCGCATGATATTTGCCATGCACGCGTATTATTTATATCTTTTCAAACCCCCTATGGGATCGAATGAGAGAAGATCTCCGCTGCAGCTTCGAGGAAGAAATATAATGAGAATGTAATTGTAAAGTTCTGTCGTCTCTAGCTTATATATAATATATAACTATATATTATATATTTCAAATAAGGCAATAACGCTTGAGGCTATGGCAGTCTGCTGCGTCGTCGTCGGTCTGACGCACAGACGGTACAACATTCATAAGCACTTAATGCACTTTAACAGAAAGTCTTTGAGTTTGCGGGGGACACAATTCTCGGCTCATCCTTCGCCTTTCTCCACCCCTTCCCCGCCTCCTCCTCAGTTATAATACTCTTTTTTGAGAAAATCTAAAGGCAGCAAGGCAATATGCCTTGTTATATCCACGCTGCTATGCCGCCGCAGTAGCAGCAGACGAGTAAAATGCTCGTAGCTATTCAGCTCTTGCAATGCTGCCGCTGCATGTACGCACTTTCTCCACCCCGCAGCAGCAGCAGCAGACAGGCAGGCAGCCGTGTGGCTCCCTATTATTGCAGCTATATTATATTTCCCAACGCCTCGAGGCTACGATTTTCATTTCTCCACCGCCACCGCGGCAAGACTTTTTCTTAACTACATTAAATAATAACCTTTTTGTCATCCTTTTTTTTTGCTTCTCTGTATACCTTTATCTCTATATCTGCGAGCTTGCAGTGCAGCGCTGCGATTCTCTCTCCTTTACCTATTCGAATTTCTATATCGGTGAGTCAGCGATATATACGCACGAGCGATAAGATAAGTTTTCTTCGTTCTCGAGCTAAAATATGAAAAATAAAAACCGAAGCTGGATGCGGCAAATAAAAATTCTGCTGTCTGCAAATTTACTTCCTCGAAGGCGAGAAAAGCTCAATCTGTCATGACTCTTTTCTCTTTACTGCGGCTGTGTTGCTGCAAGAGAGAAGACGAGGTAAAATAAGTTTGCCGCATCGATAACGTTGCGCATCAGATCATACGTTGTATAATAAAATAAGCAGCTAACTTTTACACGACTTTCTCGATTTAAACTGCTTTCGAATGTCTTTCATTTATTTATAGGCTGAAGAATTTTTAAATAACTACATCGACGGCTGGTATCACAAATAAAGATCGTCATCAGCAGTGGGCACGAGGGTATATAGGAAATTGAATAAAACACGTCGCGAGCCGAGTGGCAGTGTCAAATACTCGACTCTCTCGCGCCCGTCGATAATTGGGGCTGTATATATTTGTCAGGGTATCATGCAATTTGCCCCAAAACTTTAAAAATAAATGCCGAGCACGTACACAACTAGAGCTGCGAAAGTCCGGGAGGGTATCGTTGCTGCAACGCCACTTGTGTTTCTGCTGCTGCTGCTGTTGCTGCGACAGTATCGATGAGTAATTTGGATCGCGTTTTTCTGCTTTCGCTTGCTACCTCCGAGTTTGCGCTCGATACATAAATTATTTCGCTTATACGTTTTCGCTTATTTCGAGTCGAAACTCCGTGCTTATATACTTGGTTATATGATCGTATCGAACACGCTGCAGAGAGTCGCAGTTTAATTCTTTCTGGCGCAGTGCGCGTGTGTGTGTATGCGCGAACATCGAGCTTTTACCAAGATTAAAATGACGCGACGCATTGTCGAAATTCTGGCAGACAAAAATTCTTTTGGCATATCGTATACGAAATCTTGAGGTATGCGGCTTCTCTTATACACATATACCGACAAAGGTGGTGACGAAAGAAGAAGCATTCGAGGATAATTATGTTGCGAGACCGAGTAAGAAGAAAAAAGTTCAAGTGTACCAGCGAGAGTAGTGCGATGCTGCACTATTTGATGTGATATGCACGTGCCCCAGCAGCGGCGGCGAGACAAGTAAAAGAAAAAAGATAGTAGTAGTAGTACCCCGTGAGTACGTTTGTGTTTTCGCGTTTTTTTTTCGTACGTACGGTAAATGTATACACACGGGGCAGCACCCAGCCAAAGGGCGAAAGACTGGGTTAAGACGCTCCGAGGTATTCTCTACTTCTGTTTGACTCGGCACGCGCGCGCGCGCGAGCCGAGATGCAGTCGTCGTCGTCTTTGGGGTTCACCGGAGACACACTGCACGCGCTGTGCATATATCTCTATATAGTATAGTTCATTTCCACTCAACGCCCGAACAACAAACGTCAACGAATAAAAAAAAGCAAGAGAAAAAAAATCCGAGCCCTTTCTTGTATTTGTCCCCCGTTTCTTTCTTCTTTTCCTTTTTCTCGCGCGCTCTATGCGTGTACACTGTACACTATTACGACTCTCCATGGCATGGCGGCGGCGGCGGCGCGGCACACACAGGTGTACACAGTGTACTTGCATTTTTCTTTCATCCCCCCATTCTCGGTGTGTGTATTATATGCAACAGAGAGCGAGAGAGAGGTTGAAGGGTCGCACCGCTAATTGGATACTCATATACATGCGCGCACACATACACATACACATACACACACTCGTATATACGCGACAAATGTATGTAGTATGCGCGCTCAACGCTTTAAAATTTGCCCCTTTTGCCTCCTCGTCGTTCTAATTGCAGAAAAGTCCATGGGGGATTGCGTTCGTATGCGCTTATATACGTACCTAACCGCGGCGTACTGTTGCTTAATTGTAAACAACTCGCCTAATATTCGCGAGACTTTATCACGTACGGGTAAACGCGTACACGAGCAAGGGAGAAAGAGAAATAGAGGGATAAAGAACGAAATTATTATTTTTCCCCATGATAATACGTAAAGCTCGCGAAATTCGCAATTGCACACTCGGATAACCCCGTTACATAAGAACTTTGGCTTCGATATATCTCGTACAGCTACTACTAGTTCATCGGCCAGGTAATCCAACACGTCGGCTTCGATCAATCAAGATTCGCTTCGCCCACCCCCGCGCACACGATGGCAGCTCTTTCTTGTAAATTATCCGCTTTCGCCGTTGATACACGGGGGAGGGTGGTTATTATTCCTCGCATGTGCACATGATGCAGCAGCAGCCTATGTACCCTGGCGCGCGCGCCTGTCGCGTTATAGGCATATACACATCGCATGCCACAAATTACATGCATTCACGTGTGCAAAAGTGTGCATATACCTGTACACTTGTATGCGAGAGAGAGTTAGTTGCAGGGGATTTTAGCCGCGTGGCGCGCGCGCACGCGTGGCTGGAAGCTTTAATGCGCGAGCGAGCGAGCGATTTCTTATACCCAAAGCCCCGCACGCCGTAGTAGGTATTATAGCGCGCCGGCGATATATATATAACGATCATTACGAACACTTTGAGCCCATAGAGAGAGAGAGAGAGAGAGAAGCTATTATAGTATATACCACCTTACACGACGTTTTATCCCGAGAGCGAAGCATATGTTTATACGCCGCCGCGCCAAGAGCGAGAGCTGTCTTTTCCGACTATGCGGAAACTATACCTCCCTCCACTCTACCTACTACTGCACATGAGCTGAGGCGAAGCTTAGAAGGGGGTAAAGCTTTCACTATTACACGCAATACGAGCCTGCCCGAGCTTGCACAAGTGAGCTTGCGAGCGAGCATGTGTAATAGCTCGTGTTAAGGTTAAGCAACGCGCGCGCGCGGCATTTTCTCTCGGTTTTTTTTTCTACTTTACTTTTTTTTTTCTCATACCTCGCACGCTCGATGAGCAGCATGAACGGAGTGAACGATTATTTCCCAACGTTTTCATTTATAAATAAAAAGGCGAAAAATATCCGCGAGGGTGAAAGATGTTGAATTTTCGGGAATTTTGGACTGATTCCAACGAGTCGATTCGATATTCGCGTGTACGTATAAACTCGGCACGGCGTGATATATCACATACACGGAGTAAAAAATTATTATTTTACCATTTTTTGATTAACTATCCGTGTGCAGCGAGCAGAGAAAATATACAAATTCTGCGCGCCTGCACGTCAAGCTAAACTATCTCCTTGGGTCGCTCGCAAGCTCTCCACCATCATGTTTTATCTCCTCGATGTACTTAGGAGCTTTCAAAGCCGCGTACCACCACCGCTACTACTGGAGAAGGATTTTACTTGGGCTGGAATATTCTCTCGAGCTCCTTCTCTCTTTCACTTGGCTAACTATGCGTAGTTACGACTGATAGAGACAGACCGAGCGAGTGAGTGAGTGAAATGGAAATAAAAAAGTATAGCAAAGTAAGAAGGAGGATGCAGGAAAAAAGGCGGTCGAAAGTAAGAAGTTATTACTGAGTGCGCGGCGCTGCGAAATGACAGCAAGAGAGAATGAAGATGCGCGCCCCGAAGAGTAGTAAGCCGCGAGCTTTCTAAAGCGATATCCGAGCTCGATTGATCGTGAGAAATTGCTCCGCGAAGTACAGCTACGCTGTTCCTTTTCGCGAGGATCAAAGTTCCCTTATTCTCTCTCTTCTCGCTCGATGTATACGCGAGAGAAGACCGATACAATGTATAAGTCTCCCATATATAGATAGTGGTAAAAAGCTCGCGAATCGTTGACGAGATATATTGATATTAATTTTTTTCTTCTTTATTCTTCTCTCTTTCTCTCCTACTTGTCGATCGATTCGGCCGATTACCCGTTCTCATTGCACTTGTATAAAATAATTCCTTGTAAAATCGAGGCCGATCAATTATGTATTATATACTCTTTTGAGGAGCTCTTCTTCTCTTCGAACTATTATTTCAAAGCCTCGAGTCTCTACTCGACAAACTTTCGCGCGCAGAAAGACTCTCTCTTCTGCGTTTATACATTTTATGATTTCGAGTTCATTTATATAGACTGTTGATAGCGCGCAACGCGGGTCCTCCTCAGCTCGTATTTACGCTCCCGCTCGTGCAGCAGCAACGAGATCCTTTGGGCGAGAAACGCGCGAGCGATAGCTGCTCGTTCGAGAGAGAGAGAGACATTGAAAAGTCGTTAAATCACACTTAATGAAGCTCAAGTAGCGTATAAAGAAGTTTCCTCTCTCTTGTGTCACGGAAAGGGGATGCGCTTATACTCTGTCTCTCTGCTTGAAAAGCAGCTGCGTGAAACTTTAGTCTACGCGCTGATAAATATATCGTATTCATCAAAATACATTGATTAAGAAGCGCGGCGCAAAGTAAAACGCTTACACGCACCCATAGCAGAGCTTTGTCGGACAGATTTATAAATATAAATCGTACTCGAGAAATTGGCTTTGTCTATATATTCTCTCTTCTGTTGCAGAGCTTGCGAAAATTTCGCAATCCCCCTTCTCCCGCGTATACGTACACGTATTATGCAATAACATCGTGTGCGCGCATACGCTCGCGCGTAAAATCGCATTTATATAATATATATATATATATATAATATTATATATAATATATATATATATATATAGCTTGTAATACGAAACAGCTGTGTGAGCTGTACAGCGCAGCGCAGCTCTTGTTATATACGCGATTTAATACTTCTATAACTCGTTCAACAACTTATATTTCGTATATAAAGTTTAAATTTTAACCTGAGCTTTTCTCGCGCGCCCGAGTGTACCACGGGCATACAAAAACTCGATTACCCAAATTCGAATGAGAGATAGAGAGAGAGTGGGAGCTGTATAGATATATACTTCTGTAATACACGAAGAGGAGAGGAGCTCGTATTTGTAAGCGAATCAATTCGATTTGCGCGCAAAAGTGGGTGAAAATTTTGCGCTTATGAATAAAGTTTTTCCGAGCCAATGAAAGTTTCTGTACGCGCGCGCGCGAATCTTCATACCGAGTGCGCGCAGAGCAGTTTTGTCAATGGTCCGGGAGAGATAGCGCGCAAGCGGAGGCAGGGTTCTTGTAAGCGAAATTGATTTCGCTTGCTCGAAGCAGCGCAGTAGCGTCTTATCACCCTCAGACTTGTATTCGAGAGAACGAGATAATTTAAAAACTATAATTCATATCTCGTTCATTCGTCATCTTCCTGGATAATACATGGACAAATCGCTGAATGGGAAGCGTGGGGAGGGATAAAAAACGACCGAGCTGTAACTAATCATTATATAACGTCGGTGAAGTAAACATAACGGCTATACATATATCGCCGAGGGTACTTTGAAACATTAAAGTCTTCATGTGTCAGAGCGGCTATTATTTGGATGTTTTGTCGAGAAGTTTTGTAGCGGCGGCGGCTGCATGGCTGACTACCGAGTAAAAAAGCTGCGCAAGCTCGCGCGCGCGCGAGTCGAAAGAAAAGGCAGCGCTGCACACAAGCTGTAACGGAGCACGATCTCTCCCTCCCTTTTTCTTCTTTCGCAGCTCTCGCGAAAAAGAGAGAGTCCTATTAATCATGTCGACGAAATGTATTATAAGCGGAGGCAAGAAAAATTGTTATCCGAGAGTGGCACTGAAAGGAACAAGAATGAGACAAGACTCGCGAGTGAGAGAGAGAGAGGGAGAGAGAGAAAGAGAGTGGGGCGCGAGCGGAATATAGCTAGCGGAAAAGTTGAAAACGATATAAGATGAAAGCACTACTGGCTGCTACTGCTGCCGCTGCGAGTTTTCGCGACTTGTGTATTGTTTTTATCATTTTCCGCTCTGCTTTCATCTAGCTCTCTCATGCCTTTTTTCTTTGCTCTTTCCGATTGTTTGTTTACCTTTATAGAGGATGTAAGTCGTAATATTTCTGCCATATCCCCCAGTCTCTATTTCCTATACACACTTTTCAATAAGTTTTATTACTTTTTTACTCGACCCATCCTCGATTGTGCAATATGCAGCAATTCTCACGAGCAATCTACCTATATATACCCATCTACCATGGTATCGTTTGTCTATAAAAGTAACGTAATTGACTTTTTTACATTTTTCCTGCCCTTTGTTACAGGCTGCTGACGTTCAGCTATCTGACCGCCCTGAACTGCTGGCTGGTGCTCTGTCCGACGACTCTGTCGCACGACTGGCAGATGGGTTCCGTTCCTCTGGTCACCTCGCTGGCCGACAGCAGAAATCTGGCGACGTGCCTTTTCTTCGGTGGCTGTCTCGTTCTCACCTACAGGGCGTTTGCCGATTTTGAGGTAAGCGAATAATAACGATAACAATAATAACGATGGTAGTGCATTACATCGTATGGCATCGTATCCATATAGATAACTAGAGGGGCTTGTAAACGAAGGAAGCTATACGTACGATCGCGCGCGCACCATTTCCCAAATATAAAGCAATACTTGGGATGTACACACAGGTATATAACATAGAGCAGCGGCAGCAGCAGCAGCAGCAGCGAGGGCTTAAAGTTCGAGAGAGCTTTTGGCAGGGAGGTGGAGGCGATGCGATGGTTTCGCTTGAAGTTTCCTCGAGACCATCGATTGCACTGCACCGCTGTTGTAACTACCATCTCTTTCTCTTTGCTGCTGCTACTGCGCGCGTATACATACAACACAACGACCATCCCGTAGACCACCACCGCTGCACGCGCCACTGTTCTCTCTAAACCACACACTTCACTTCGACTATACAGTATGCAGTTGACCGTGGTGGATGTTTGCTCGCTCGATTCAGTGCGATGGTATATTAGAATTCATAACTGCCGCGCGCGACTCGCAAACGTCTTCGTGTTTTTGATCGAGTTTCTAATTAAGATAATTATTTCAAATTACGAGAAATCAGAAATAAACTTTGTCAATATTCTTTAAGAATGATCGAATATACTCGACAACTCCATCGGGTTACACTAAGCCAATCAATGGTTCGAAGATAATTTAAACTGGAGAAAAAATATTCGATATTTTTGAAGAATTTTCGAATCTTTTGATTATTTTTCGTATCTTTTCTAAGTTGATTCTTCAGTGAAATAAAAACTATCCCTGTGGAAATTCTCAATACAAATGACAGCCTAATGGACAAGAAATTACCATTGAAAATGTTTTCAAATGCATTGCCATTAATTAGCTGGTTTTCAGTGATTTTTTTTTATATAATTATGTTGGAAATATGAAGCAAATTTTAAATGGCCTGTAAATGGTATACAATGGTATACTTAATCTTCCGCCACTAGATGGCGAGTACCCTAATCTGTAAATCTGCAAGTGTCAAAGTAAAAATATTTGTATAAGTATTTCATTATCAAAAATAAAGAACGGAGAAATTTTTTAACAGTTTTTTTCATATTCTTACCTTGGTTCATTCCAAATATGCTTTGATAGAGAAATGAATATATATAAATCATTTTGTATTTGCTCTGTCTGGCCCCTAGTGCACGCCGTGCCGTACACAAAGTTAGCACGTGCTTTTCTTCAACAGTACAGAGAAAGCTCGTACACTTTTGCGAGAAAGTTAGTCTGCATATATCTCTGTAGAAATCTGTTTGTCTTAAAGAGTGAGGCAGAAAGGCAAGAGGAATCCAGGCCTTAGTAATAGTGGTAGTAGTAGCAGTGCATAATACGTATAAATGTGCAAGCTGCAAAACGTCGCCGTGGTTGTGCACGAAGCTAAGAGATATATGTAGCGTAATACCTACCGGCTGTATGAAAGCACTACGCGAGAAATTCAGTGAAATTCAAAGAGTTAGAGGTTCATGCATACCACGAGAAAAGATTCACAACTATTAAAGTTTTACCTCAAATCAATGTGCCACTCGTGCGGGGTGAGCTTTTTGTTCGCAATCGAAGATGAAAAAATTTTTGTGTGCTGGTACACACTCGGTAGGTTAACAATTGTCATCCGGCTGCAATTTGGAGTGTCACCGATTCTCCACTACACATATATGTGGCCGCGAGCCGCACGTTTATATCGAATCGAAACGCGAAAAACTATTTGGCACGATTGCGTTAAAAGCGTACCCACACACACACACACACACACACACACACACACAAACACTCGCACGTAGTTATACGTCTATGATGTATCAACGAGCGAGCGCACGAATGTGGATGGCAATTATCCGCGCATCCAATCTCACACACGCGCGCTTGCATATCTCGAGCTCTTCTGCTCCGCTGAAATTTCTAATTACAACGCGCCAACCATGATACATTTCGACATTCTCCGGTCATGCGAGCGCGCGCGCGTTTACATAAACCCGAGGGAATGAGCGAGGGAATGGGTGCGAGGGGTCGGTTTCAAAACCCTCCACCCCCGCGCGCGTATACGTATAGAGCAATTCTGACGCGTGCCTTCGCGCGCACAGCTACGGGCATGAATTTTTTCAAGTACATAACGGTGTTCCACGGGCAGTATCATGCACGCACACTAGGCCATTTTTGCGCCACTGGGCGTTTCTGACGCGCAGGAATTTTCATTAATGAATTAACGGAATCGAAGGAATATCAAAAGTTTGCTTTCTCTCTCTCTCTCTCTCTCTCTCTCTCTCTGTGCGGTGCATATCGACGCGTGCTTCAAGTTTTCTTTTTTCATAGTTACGTAAGTATGCGGATACGTGTGTTCGTGTGCTCGTGGATCTCTTTTAACGCCCTGGGCGTCGGCTACATATTATATGTATATCCAATTTCTAACTTTGCGAAACTACTTTGGATATTTTACCACCACTATAGACCTTTTAACATTGCGGGGAGAAATTCTATGGCGAAATTAGATGAAGCACTTACAGTGGAAGCAAGAACTATAGGATGATTCCGTGGTCAGTACACGTGAGAGATGTTAAGAAAAATCGTTTCCTCGTGCACAGAGAGAATATTATCATATATAATAATTCAAGTAATATCTTTACACTTGCGAGTTTTGCTAAATATCTTATTTCGACATCTATTGTCAATTTAAAGGATTTCACGAGCTTTGTTATTCAACATTGTAATTTTTCGTAAAGTACATAGTTTTTTGTAATGCTCGTAATAATATTAGATATTGACGAGGAAATATATTTTTTTAAATATAGTAAAAAGTTTCACAATTAGAGACACTACATTAATTACTACAGTACAGAGCTATTTTTATAATATACAATTTTAAAAGTTTGTCGCTTTATTTAAATAAATGACATTGAATTGGCAATTCATTTTAATAAATGGCATATAGAATATCCAAAAAATATTTTTAAAAAGTGTCGAAAAAAATCGACCCATAGTGATATTTCACGAGTGGGATACAAAATGGAAATTAAAACGTTTGCTGCTACTTGCTACATGATGTCGCTGTAAGGCGAGATCGTTCTCGCAAGCGAAGAAACACATCATCCACATTTTATAAATACCAATTCTACGGATCGCTACATTTTCACTGCTGATCTTATTTTCATAATTCCATCACTTTTTTTAGAATAGAATATCCATGTCACATTATCCGTTAATCGATAATTGCTAATTTTCTAATAAGAGAATGATTTCACATGACGAGAAATCAGAAATAAACTTTTTAAATATTCTTTGGAAATGATTGAATATACTCGACAGCTCTATCGAGTTACACTAAGCCATACAATGTCTCAAAGATAATTTAAAGTGGAAAAAAATATATTCGATATTTTTGAAGAATTTTTCTCTTTTCGAATCTTTTCGAAGTTGATTCTTTAGTGAAATAAAACTATCCTGGTAGAAATTCTTAATATAAATAATGACGTAATGAATATAAATTTACCATTTTAAATGATCAACATACAATTTAACTATTTCAAAAAATTTAAATCCCTTTTCAACCTACGAATACGATAATACTGCTTTAAGCTTTCGTCACTTAGTTAACTAAGTTTTTTAATCTTTTTCCGTATAAGTACCCGCATTAACGATACAATATTAATAAAAGTCAGATTAAAAATTTCATTTTAATTGGCGTTTTATATTTGCAATGTAGAAAATTAAAGTTATCCAGTGAAAGTCGTTCAAATGGAAATTTGCACGAATTTTATACCGTCCAGAGATGGGCGTTAAATATTAAAATAAACCACTTAAGATTCATTTTGAGCCTTACGATGTGTTGAACATAAATTAAAATTGTCAGCGGTATCAGGTGTTTTACTTATCGATGAATTTATTTGATTTCCAGCAACAAAGACATCAACCACTGGTCCTCGGTTGGATGTTCCTCGTACTGCCGTTCTTGCCCGCCTCGAATTTACTCATAACCGTGGGTTTCGTCGTGGCGGAACGAGTACTCTACATACCCAGGTTGGCAGCAAATACATTCGTTAAATTCAGAAAATTTCAGTTCTCAATCAATCAAACTCAACGTATCGTCTCTTTCTCCATAAAATAGTATCGGCTGGATCCTGCTGATCGCTTACGGGACCCAGCACACGTGGCAGACGGTGCCGCGTCGCAGGGGCCTCGTCGTAGCCGGCATGGGTCTGCTGCTCGTGGCCGGCTGCTGTCGCACGATGCTGCGCAATCGCGACTGGTCGTCGAGGGAGACGCTGCTGCGTGCGGGCCTGCGATCGCTGCCTGACAACGCCAAGATGCACTACAACTTCGCCAACTTTTTGCGCGACACGTCGCAGGCAAATCGAGCGATTCTGCACTATCAGCTGGCCCTTTGGTGAGTAATGAAAATGAGAAAAATTAAAAATGACAAATAATGATTGTTAATCTGTGGTGGTTGAAGCTAACCGGCGCACATTCCAGAGCGATAGTAATACATACAAAGCGATTTCAATTTTCCAGTGAAAAGCACAAATACGCAATGCGTTTTACTCTGGGTACGCTTATAACCAAAGCTCGTTCCTCATATTTGCGCGCTACGCCCATTTATGGTGTGGCGAGAGAGAGTAGCTCACATTTTATTGACGCATATATGTACGTTGCGTATCTTCGTGGAAATCGTTCAAACAATATCTCGCCCCCTAAAATAAAATCGAAATATTATTCGTGATCGACTTTGCTCGTGAATACGCTGCTGTACGATCAGCGCGCGGTAACTGCATATTTTCGGAATTTTCACTGCGGCACCACACCCGTGAGAGGAGCGTGCATCGATTGATGTTGCCAAGTTTGTACTTGCCCTCAATCAAGAACCCCGTGTATTTTTTCAATGAATGTTTGACTTTTTGAAGCAGCGGCCGGCGGTGCAAATATTTTGTTCACGTGCAGAAAAGATGAGAGGTGAAAAAAAAAAATTGGCCGACGCTGTCCTATTGTCGAAACTGTACGTTGCGGTGACTCTAGCGCGCGTAGAGAGAAGTATTTGAAAAAAAATGAATGAAAAAAGCTACGAGCACCGAAGGACGAAGGAATATATGGAAAGACGGCGAAATAAAAGAAGATAAAAAAGAAGATCGTGAAAAAAAAGACCGAAACTGCTGAAAAAAGTGCGGTGAGTAGAGTGTGCGGCGGTATGTACACGGAGAGAGAGGTATATAACGCGCTGGTGGTTGGCCGTTTCGCGCGCGCAATTCGGCCGCAGGCACGTGACGCGCCTCGGCTCGCTCCTTTAGCTCACGCAGCAGCAGCAGTAGATATATATAATAACAATAATAATGATAATAATATCTTAAAGGACTGCGAAAAATTTTCTCTTCGCTGCTCATGAGACGCGAACGATTTTTTCTGCAAACACGTGTTCGCAGCGGCAGCAGCAGTCGTAGCAGTGGATGATCACGACGATGGTGGTGGTGGAGGATACAAAATGAAACACTTTTAGTTTGCTTTTTCGTTTCAAATAAATCATCGTAGGTACTTGTACCATTATTTTGATTTTGCCACTGGCAGACTTACATATATAGGTATGCTCGCCATCTAGTGGGGCAGCTTTAAAGTAGTATTGACGTATTAAAATTGGTTGAAACTGATCTAAATTGTTTGAAACAATTTATTTGTTATTTTTAGGTAATTTCAATTGGGTTTAATATTTTCAACACAATGGTAAAAGAAAAACTGTCAAAAACAAGCCAATGATCAGGCAATTTGAAAAATTTTAATTGACAAAGATAAATGGACATTATTAAAGGATATGCACGAATACTTGAAAATCAAACTCAAACTCGTTAAAATTCAGTTGCTTCAGTTGACTAAATGCCTCAAAGATCAAATACCTTCAATAATAATGCAAAGAACGGAAACTTGCTAAAAATAACTCAACTTTTCGTAAACTTTTCCTTTGAAATTCTTCCACACAATCATATTAAGTAACAATGTGCACCACAAATTCAAGGAGCTATCGATACACGTACTCGTCGCATACTCGATGAACATTTCGAAAACAATAACACTCGAAAACGTGGTCACATTATAAACAAGCACCCGCAGAGCTGCAGCAGCCCTCGGAGAAAGTCGTAATCTCAAAATACTTGGTCGAGTTTCGCGCGCGCGGCATGCATATTGAACAAAGAGAATAGTTATGAAGTAGTGCAGCAACGCGAGTTGGAGGGGAAAAGGGAGAGAGAAAGACAAAGTTCGAGCAGTACAGCTAGCATTATATAGTATATAGTGACCTTAGCAGCAGCAGTGGCACATGGATAAACGCGCGAAAGCTCCCCGAGTTTTCCCCGGCCTAGCGCATATAATGGAGCGCACTGCTAAGAGAGGCAGGAGGTCAGACGCAGTTAGCGCTCAGGAATTCGAGATGGCATTTGACTGCGACAAAGTGGATCTCTCTCGGCTGCGACGCCGCCGCCGAGTCGCTTTAGAATCGCATATTACACATACATACGCACGCACACACATACTTCTGCTGCTGCTGCTGCTGCCTCGAGAAAGTGTCACGCGCGGCGGACTTTACTCGCCAGCCTAGGATAAAATGTATGAACTTGTACGCCAGAGGATATATTTTATAATATAAAAGCGGGACATTCGTTTCTCGACTCTATATAAACTACGGTCAATGTATACTTCAGTATAACAAATATCAACTCCACGACTTGTCGGATAAAATAATAAAAAAGTACCCGGATAATCAGTCATTTCGCTCGCTGAAAGTTTGTTTTTTCTCTCCCGCGTACACGTATATATTCGCGCGATTGTTCAACTCTCGGCGTTGCATATAAGCTCTCGGAGTCGCGCGTTATTATCGATTATCAATCAATTAGCGCAGTTGGTGCGTATACGCAAGCTCGAGCTGCATGGCTTGATTGTATTACACTGCACTCTTATCATACACATACGTGTGCATCTGCAGGGGCTGCTACTGCTGTACGTTGTGAACGCGTACGTGAATTATTATATTAGCAGCTTATACATCGGCATCCCGTGTATATATATATATATTGTATATACGAGCCCCGTCATCCCAGAGGATATTTTGGCGCATTGCAGGCAACAGCAGCAGCCGAAGTTGATTTTGTATTGTGTATAGTCGCGCGACGGCGGCGCGACGTTATTAATCATAATGACACGTACCTACCCTCGCGCATGGAAAATTCCGAAATATCGATGATGAATAAAATTTCATCACCGCGTGAGGGCGTGTATATGTACGCCATATCCCATGTATAGCTGTAAGTATAATAAGTTTTCGGCAAAACCTGCGGAAGCTAATGATTTTGAGCAACCGATGTATACGTAAATTGTTCATGACTGGTATACGGAACGTTTTCTATTTTTTCCTGTAAACAATTCTTGAATTGATGTATTTGAGGTGTGAATAAGCATTTATATCAATATCATTTAAAAAATCTCTAAACTTCACCGCAGATGTAAGTGAAAAACAAAGTATAAACGTTTTCCTCGACGTGTTGCAATCGCTACGTATTTAAAGATTAAAAAGTATATACGTGGCGCAAGATCGAGTGGGAGCCAAAATTCGACGTTTTTTCTAAAGATTAATTTTGTCCGCGCGCCGAGGCCTGGTGCCACACGCGTCGCGTCTATATACATAATATATTTACGATAATGCATTATTCAATCGGTATTTTATGTGACACTTTTGTGTATCTCGGGCTTTTAGCATTATTCAGTCGAGCGGCAGCAATCGATAACACGCCGTGCACAGACTCACACTCGCACATGTATACTCAGACACACATACATATGCATCGGCAAGAGCACATACAGAAAATGCGAAAGGCACGTTTTTATTATATCCATCTATATACATATAATAGACTTATCATGTGCCTCGGCTACTATATAACGTGGCGGCTCTGGCTGGCTGCAGCGGCAGCAGAGAGCTTGCGCCACAGCAGCAGCACACAGCTATCGGATAGTAAATCAAACGGCTGCCACTACTGGTTACACTGAAAAATACCTTTTCCTTTTTCTCGACGGCTCGCGCGCAAGCCCGTAAAGCCTAGAAAGAAAGAGAGAGAGAGAGAGAGAGAGAGAGAGAGAGAGACAACGCATGAGCTAGCTATGAGGAAAAACTGCTTGCCGCAAAAGAGAGCTATATCGCTATCTCGGGCTATCTGCTGCTGCGTATTTCAGAGATCGTATATATATATATCTGTACGTATAACATTGTATATTCGAAATAACGGATCTCTCGTGGCCTTATACTCTCTTTCTCTCTGGCTATTAGCTCGTGCGTCATCCTTTTCTGCCGATGCATCTTAGCTATTCTGCGCGCAGTAAAGAAAAAGAAAATAAAAAAGAAAAGGCAGAAGGGGGCGAGAAAAGAAAAGAGCGATATGATGAAGAGGCAATTCGCTCGCGATCGCGCGCGTCACTCCTTATATACCATACCATCGCGCCGGTAGTTTATAATCCGGCAGAGAGGCAAGTTTTTACACCACCATATACGTATATACTTATTTCGCTGGTGCATACGGGATGAGAAATAAAGAATTTTTTTCCCTCTCGTTTTTTTTTTTTTTTTTTTTTCATCCCAAGCAACAGTAAGAGCCCCGAACGACGATATGCCTTTGATATTCTAATGGCTTTGTAATATTTCGAAACGTAGCATATATATAGCACATAGCTATAGGAGCCACAGATCAACTGAAATATTCGATGTTTTTTGTGCCGCGCACGCCGCTCCACGCTTTGATTGATGCAGCTGCTGCTGCGCAGAAGAGGGATAAACTTTAAGGTCGTCGCTTGATTTTTCACCGTTTTCCAATAGTCGAACTTCCTGTGGTATACTATATACTGCTGCCGCACGCGAAATAAAAAGACGATAACAAATAATCCCTAATCCTTTTTTATGCAATACGTATCAGTTTTTTTTTTTTTTTTTTTTTCAATTTTCACAAATTGACGATCCGCTAATTAACCGCATGGAACTCCGCGCGGCTGCGGCTCGGTGGCGTGGCAGAGGTCAGAGAGAAAAAAGCTCGCGCGATTTCAATACGAAAATGACTCAACCAATATCGACTCTCGCTTTATTGTTACTATATATATACAACAGCTGCAGGTCACATTGCACGATGATGATGATTGGATATGGAAAAATGGATGCAGAAAAAAATAATAAACAAACAAACGAACTTTTGTTCGTTGGTCAATGGTGAAAACGCGAAAGGGTCGAAAGGAATATTCTCTCTTATATGTCCTGACGCAGCTCTGCATGACAATAGGAATACATCTTTGTTTGCGGTGGGTTGCAGCGCGCGCTCGTTATATTACACACGCGGATTTATATTCGACAAAAACACGACGCCGCCGCCGACGCCGCACGACGGGCTCTACGTGATGATCATGCTGAAATCTCTCCTTTTCGATGGATAGCGTCGTACCCACCATTGTCAACGGCATGCAAGAGAGAAGGGAGAGAGAGAGAGAGAGAGAGTCGTAAAGTTCCAACGTTCAAAAGACAGGCGAGGGAGAAGGGGTGAGTGTAAAATTACGACACGACGCGGACACGCTCGCGTAGTACAGAGTAAAAAGGCCAGCTAGCGCTCTGACTACTTTATGATGCTTCGTCGACTCGCGTGGATTTACATGATTATATTCAACGAACAGAGAGCCAGGCTGGCGGGCAGGCGGGTGTCTTGATCAATCTTATACCCCGTATGTACTATAGGGACGCCCAAGGGTGTTGTCGATCACAAAACACCCTGGGCATGTGATGAAAGAAGCTCTCGCTCGCGAAGCTTGCAAGCTCTCACGAACAATTTGTTGTTGCTGTAAATAATATTGACTGATGGAGCTGCTACCGGTCGTTGTCGTCGTCGTCTATATAATTCCTCCGGGCGCAGTTATTATATATACCCAACCTCTTGTTTGGCTATGTAACGGCTGCAAGACGCGCGCATCCATAAGACAAAATTGTCAATTATTTTTCATCAGCTCGTTAACGAGCTCTACTGCTCTCTTCCGCATGACCCGCGATTAATTTCTCGAGTGCAGCCATTTATACACTACGCGCGCCGTTTCATGATAATGATATATCGAGGCTCATTTGTCTCTGTATATCCTGTGTAGAAGAAGAGAGACCTCGACGAGTTGTTCGATTTGATATCATTTATTTCCGTCCTGTGCACGAGTAGTAGTACAGCAGCACTACGTGGCATGAAATAAAAATTTTCTTTCGTGAATCTTTCTCGCCAGTCCAAGACGTATTATACACGTACTGCACACCTACACGCACACCATGAAGAAATCGAAGCTTGTTTCGCGGTCGATTTGAACTGGATCAATTAGACGGATATCTCCCTTCGCGCTCGCTCGCTGTTTTTCTTTTGTTCTTTTCTTTCTTTGCTCACGTATTTTATCCTCTAGTTCGGAGAGAGCTGCTGCTGCTCTTTTTTTTACTTCTATCTCAATAACAACGCTTTCTCCTTTCATTACTTCTTTTCTTCTTTGCCCTTGTTTTTTTCTGGATGCGCGTTTACGCCACGCGATTCCTTCGTTCTTCTTTTTTTTGTGAATTCTCGGCAGCACAGATATATCTGGTTCATCTTGCGTAATTAACGTGACGCGACAATTAAAATCGCTCTAAATAAGGTAGTATACTCGTTTATTCTGCACACATATTCTACGTACATACAATACGTGTACCCCCGGCGATGTTATACACTTTAATTATCCCGAGTGGTGTGCGCGACACGCGACACGCATATCAAGTTTCTTTTTCGCGTATCATCGTCGCATCGATATTTCGTCGCGGCAATTTCTGCTGCCATGAGAGTAGTTATCGTATATATCGATCAGAGGCAAGTTTTTCATTTCATTTTCAACTGCTCGCGTCGTCGTCCTCGTAACCTCAAGGCATGTATATTTATATATAAGTACGTACGGAGAGAGAGATAGTCTCTTCTCGAGTACGCAGCAGCAGCAGTGGCAATACACGTCTCGCGCTACAAAACTTTTTTATTTAATTTATTTTTTATCTTTCAAAAGCCAATTCCCTTCGAACCCTTCCTCCCTCCGCCCCAGCATCTTCCTTCGTCCTTACTTTACTCAACTATCTTTCCCGTGTATGTATGTGTGCGCGCCTCCATCTTCTCTCTCTCTCTCTCTCTTCCCTATCTTATCTGAAAATTCAATAAAAGCTTGAGGTCCTCACGGTATTATATAAGTATATATAGATAACTAACTCTCTTTCATTACTCTATATATCTATATATCTCCCCCCTCGAACATAATATCAAGTTGAAACTAAATCGATCGAGCGTAGTCACGAAACTTATTAAAACTCCCACCAACACATACTCCCACACTCGGTCTCTCTCGCTCTCGAAAGTGAGGAAAGAGGAAGAGAGGAAAGAAAAAGTGAGCTTGCGAGAACGCGATGAGCAGTATACGCCGTTGTGAAACAGTCAAAAATTCCAATTTTCACGCTGCGCTTGAATTATTAATTAAAATTCATATAATCCGAAATTCGCGTGTTGTACTACTCGAAGTTTATTCTCAAAGACAAACGGATGACGTATTATAAATTATAATACATTATGCGCGCGAGTTACACAAACGTATGCCATGTTCCACAAGCTTGGATTACATATTATAAAATATATATAAATAAGGACACGCTATGCTGCAAGCTTGCGATGAAGTCAGCGAAAAGGGACGACGAGAAACCGGTAGATTGCAAGTGTCCCTTTATTGGATAATAAATAACTTTCTTCCCTTTTCCTCTCCCCCTGCCCTCTTCCAACCATTTCATTTCTAAGAAGGAGATGAAGTACCCCGAGAGCAAAAGCTCTAGAGTACAGCTGCAGCGCGCGCGCAGTATAGAGTGGAGCTTTTACAAGGAAAACGGAGTATCAAACGTATTTTCCTTTTCTCTTTTTTTTTTAATTCTTTTGCTCTTGATACAAAATTTGTACTCAGATATAGTTAGACGAGAGAGGGATGGGTATGGGGCTGGATATTCAACTTTCAAGACTTACACAGCGTAGCTCGTGTAATACAATAGAGGACTTTTTTTTGTTTTCGGAAAATTCGACGAGAGCCTCGCTGAGCACTATAACTGTCAAAAACATTACAGCGCTCGCGCGTGGAAAGTTGAAGAGTCGAACGCGTATAAAAAAATGTATATATAACTATATATAGTATAATGCTCCCACCCGCCCGTGTCGAGTGCTCTAGTCGCAGTCAAAAGTTTCAAGAGTATATACGCACACAGACATATCATATACACGCATACATAGCTTATACGTTCTAGGGTTCGTACGTGTATGTCGCGTATATATATACCATGTAATGTACATCACAAGTAGTTAAGTAGCGACCGCACAACATATACACATACATACGTATTATACATGGTATATATGTACTGCGCCGTACGTTATACGGCTATAGGATTGTTTAACCGCAAGCTTTAATCCACGCGCGTCGTGGTTCAAAGTCGACAGACGGCAACACACGTTCATGTAGTAGCTATATAAGTTGTGTGTATATGGCGGCACGTTGAAGAGACAGAGACTGAGAAAGAGAGAGAGAGAGAGAGAGAGGCACAGTTATATACCGTGTGAAATGGAAACGAAACCACAGATACAAGTCTCTACCGACGAGAGAGATAAAAGCTCGAGTTGCTGTCCTCCCCGAAATCGACTGGTCTGATCGCGAATTGGCCAATTAGAAAAGCTCGATCGGTCTTCACTCAAGAGCTTTGATTGATATTGAAATCCAATTCTTTTGTTTATTTTCACTTCTTTCTTTTGTTGCAGGCTGTGGCCCACGTACGCCAGCGCTCACAATAATCTGGGCACGCTGACGGTCGGTGATCAAGCGGAGAAACACTTTCTCGCCGCCATACAGGCCCAGCCCGGCCACGTGAACGCTCACTACAACCTCGGCCAATTGTACAGGTAAATAATCAAAGCTCGCATGCGACTACGTTGTACATCATGTACGTAATATGTGTAAACGCCGGGCGCAGTATGTAATAATCAACGGGGCTTGGAAAATTAATTTTAAATATTACTTTACATCGTGCCTGTTGCAGCCTACCCAGATTATTATTATTATTATTATTATTATTATTATTATTATTATTATTATTATTATTATTATTATTATTATTATCATTATTAACATTACATTAACAAGCTTGCGCGAAAAGCCGCTGAATCGTGATAAATTTCGTTAACATGTACGTATATATAATAATCACAAAGGCAACTTTCATGCGCACGCGCGCGTGGTCAGATGAGCGGAAGATTAATACGTATTATAAGCGGGAGTGAACAATATTGCAACGTGCAGTACAGAGAGGAGGCTATATACGACCTACACGTAGTATACGCTCGCGCGCGCGCGTACATGATACACACAGAGGAGAATTAAATTTCTTCTCGCGTTTGGCCAGCTCGCTCTCGGAGCTGCTGTGCAACATTTATGCTATAATAATAGTCAAAGCTCTCTGCTACTATGCTCGGCTGAAAATTCGGCACTTTAGGTCCTTTATAATACACGCGAGCGCGATGCAGTGGACAGAGTGGGAGAGCGAGAGAGAGAGAGAGAGAGAGAGAGAGCTTGCAACTGCAGCTACCCAAGTTAATTATATAACATCTCTGTCGGCGCGGCCGCTGCAAATTCGCGGCCGAACCACGGCTGCAGCCCTCTCTACCTCTCAATGTCCCCAAACACCGCACACTTTGACTAGCATCAAATCCGATTACGGATATGTAGATATAATGCGCGCGTTGATGCAAGTGAGCTTGCGAGAGCTTGCAAAGGTTTAAAAAAATCTATAATTAATTGCTGCTTTACGTGATTTTTTTCATCTTCTTTGATACAGAAAAACTAATAGGACCGAGGAGTGTATAAAGATGTTGCAAAAGTGCGTCGCGCTTGATCCAGCTTATACACCGGCTTACTTGGTGCTGGCCCGGATGACCAGCGGCTCGGCCACGGGTGCCCTGCTGAGGCACGTCGTGCGCCTGCAACCCAAGAGTCCGGATTATCTGGCCGAGTACGCCTCCTGGCTACATCAAAATGGTCGGTATTTCAAAACGTTATTCCACATTTGCTCGCAGCTCTTTTATCCAATTAATTCATGCCAGGATGATTTTATGATTGTGTAAAATTTCAAACTTCACTCGCAGGAAAGTGGCTGCAAGCTCTCAAGTACTACCTCAAGGGTCTGGAGATTTCGCCCGTGCACAGGTCCTCGCTGCTGGGCACCGCGCGGATTTTGAGATCTCGGGGCCAATGGCCGAGAGTTCACCAGCTAATAACAAGGTAAAAATGTTCAAAGAATTTCCTATCATTTGCAAAAATTACACACGCTACGCCGCGCCAAGCGCATACCAGTCAGCGCAGTCAGTCTGCTGTCACGTATTTCGACTCATTTTATCTTTACGACTGGAATATATATATTTTACTCGAGCGTGAAATAAACTTTGAATTTGTACAACCAACACATCGAGGGGGAAGCCGAGAAAATAATGAAAAACTTTTGATATAACGGGTGAGGACGCACGTTATATCTACGCATAATAAATGCATATTCGCAGTGTGAGAGAGAGAGAGTAAATATGTAGTTTGGCGCGCGCGTTAACGTAAAAAATGTCAATATGTGCACCAAGCGCGTACACCTGACACATACGACGCGTACGTCGAACAACATACATATACTCGGTGCGGCATTGGGAAACAACGAAAAATTGAAGCAACAATAACAGCTTTTCGATACACAAAAAGAGCAAATACGAAAGAGGGAGAGGTAGGAACGATTTTTTTTTGCCCTGACCAAAAACAAATACAGCGACGACTCATCTCGGGCACGCGAGACGTTCCGTACGTATATAGATTAAAGAGCGAACAAATGAAACGACGTGGTGTGGAATATGTACAGAGAAAAAAAAATGTATGCACATGAGCACAGAATACATCTTTCCGTGCAGTGCTCGACCACGACGCGTTATTACCGCAGCGGCTGTAGCAGCGACTGCAGCACCAGTGGTAGCGAATCGCGTATCGGCTCTTTGGCTCTTCAATACATTGTTTATACAGGCCGACAATTCGAGGATGAAAAATTGAAAAAGTTTTACGCCATGATTTTTAATTATTCGCGTGTTATTTGTCAGGTCGTAAGGGTACTATATGCACGGGAGTATGTGTGCGAGCATGGGTAGCAGCACGTGGTGGCGCTTGATTGCTTTTCGAGAGTAGTATATGGTGGACAGAGAGAGAGAGAGAGAAAGAGAGAGAGTATAGTGCCTCGTATGCAGACAGACACACACAGACAGATACAGTCGCACGCGCGGGGCAGAAGATAATAAATGAAATCGCAGCGGGCGAGTATACGCGGCGAGCAATCAGCAAAAACCTCCGCAACGATTTATGAGAAATTAATCCGCGCTCGCATACATACACACGCGCGTTTCGCGAGTTTTCTAGTGCACGCGAGTGCGAAAAGTGGTTTCCTCCACGTACGCACACTCGTGCACGACCCGCCGAGTGTGTTTATCTTTTTTGACTGGCAGCAGCGCCAGGCGCGTACTCTACTGCACAGTGCGCGAGAGCTGCCAGATATGTATATGTGCTTGCAGCAGCAGCAGTAGCAGCTGCTCTGGAGAGCTTTTGATTCGCAAAGTTTTTGGGATCCAAGCGGAAAATTGAAAGCTAGCGTGCGCGAAAGCTCGTCTGGCGTGTGTATGTGCTACTCGCAAAATGACACGTATCGAGCGCACGAGATTCGGGATTTATTCTGAAAAAGAGAGCGTATAAGCAGCAGCAAAACAGCGCAATGAGTTGGCTCCCTGTGTAATGTTTGTTTTTGCACAGCACAGTGCGCCTCACGCATATATTTACGCGCGCGGTTTTACATCATCGCCCTCCAGCTCAGCAGCAGTAGCAGCAAGCCTGCAAGCACACGAAGTTAACTTATCTGCCTTGGGCCGCGCGTGCGTTTACGCTTATAATGCACGCGCAGTACCTTTTTGACTTTATACGCGGACGCGCGAGCTTGCGCAAGCTCGTCGCATATATACGTTCTATCAGTAGTAGGTAGCCGCTCGCACACACGCACACACGCGTATACGTATGTGTGCCCTCGTAAAATTTCACGACTAAACTACTCTCGGCGCTGCTCCTCCTCTCTTTCTCTCTGCATTATATGTGTACAATTTTAATATTACATAAGCTTCGTGTGTGCAGTTTACATATTACGCTTTGCACGCGCGCGCGCGTGTGTATGCGAGCTGGCAGCTTACGCGCGCGAGCGCTCGTGCGTTATCTGTGTTTATAAACAATTCCGCGCGCGCGAGCTTTGCACACACATACGCGCTATAAATATATAGGAAAGCTTGCAGCGTATGCGTGGGTGCACAAACACGCACATACCCTCGATCCCGCAGGCAGCTTGCATATTTTTGACGCTGATGAGCGCGAGCTTTATTATTTACTCATTATTAATAGAATCTCGTGCCATTTTGCAGTGCTGCGCTCATTAATAATATAGCTGCAAGCTCGATCGCGTCGAACGAGGCAGAAAAAGATGGAGCTCTGGCTGGTTTGAACTATCAAGTGCCGAGCGCGTTTTTGTTCGCAGCCGAGCTTTTTTTTTATACCTCGCGGGGTTGAATTAGAATTTACAAAATGTATAATGCGAATCGGTTGCTGCTCGCTTGATCGCGCGCATACTTCAGCGAGCGAGCTGGGTATGGGTTATACGCACACATACCGCAACATGCATTGAAAAGTTTAGCGTGCCCAGAGAGCCAGAGAGAGATAGAGAAAAAAAGAGAGTGGTAGGTAGCGGAAAGCTATAAATTTTCGATTTATCAGCCCGCTGAGCGCTTTCTCGAACGGCCACAAGCCCAGCAGAGCCGACGCACGCAAGCTCGACGCGCTCGCTCCGACTCTCCACGTGCATGCATGTAGATAAAATCATCGACGTTACATACGTACCGCACTCCCGATGTATACGTACTACCACACGCACGCAATTCGAAATAACAGCTCTCGTGCGCGCACATAGCAGCAGAGAGCATAGCGTTAATGCTCGTTTTACGCGATTTTCGACATTTTATAAAATGCAGCGCGTTCGGTTTATTTCACTCTCTCTCTCTCTCTCTCGATCTCTCTCCGTGAAAAGAAAAATTATATAGAAATAATGATAATAATAGTACAGTAATAATAACGGGGAAAAAAGTGTGAGCACATGCGATTTAATGAAAGAACGTCGGTGTGCGACGACTATGATGGTATACGTATACGTTGCAGATGGCACATAATGCTGAGAGCAAGGCGAGGCGGCCTCATATATCGGGGCGATCTGTACATACAGGCGTGGCAGCTGCAGCACGAGTCGCGTCAACGCAGCTATCAGCCCCAACGCAATCTCTGCCTATTGGTGAGTCTCTCGATAGTATAGAGCGTCGATATTGTTTTCTTTTTCAGTTCCCCATCTTCTTTTTTTTCCCTCTACTTTTTTCCATTTCCAATTAAAATATTTTCCTCGATTACGATCTTCCTTTGTTCCATTACATAGCTATATATACTTCAGTGCGAGCTGCTGTAATTAAAAGTTTCTCGATCATTGTGTAACCGAAACTGAAAAAAAAAGAAATGTATATTGTAAAATGACCCTCCCCCTGATCACGATCGTCATTGTGTTTGCGTCGTGTGCAGGAGAGCGGCTGCAGCGGCGGCGGCGGCCACCACCACCATCACCACCGTACAAGGCCGAGGATCGCCAGCGTCGCGGTGCAGCTCGAGCAGGACAGCAACAAGTCCGAGCAGCAGCGCCAGACTACGTCTCACTGCGGTATGCGCACCTGCGGGGTCGCGGCGGCTCAGGCCAACGCCGCCGCCGCGGTGCAGGCCCGGAGAAAATCGACCAAGGCGGCGCGAGTCACGGCACCGACGCTGCTCGTCCAGAATCTCCTCGAGACGCTGTAATAAGGTTTTTTTGGATTAACATAGAGATGGACGAATTTGTAAATATGTACGACCATTTTTTTCCGTTGTAATGTATAGTACATCGCTCTTTGATCGTCATAATAAAAAACAATTCGCCGTTACAGTTTGCGTAGCAGCATACAGCGTTGGGGAAGTTCAAAAATACACGACAGAAAAGAAATGAAAAATAAAATATATAAATATATTTACGCGTACGTGAGAGAGCTGCGAGTGAGGCGAGAGGAGTCAGCGCAAGAAAAGGAGCTGTACATTATGCATCGCGCGCGAGCGGCAGAGCTGAAGACGACGTGTGTATGTGTAGCTACACGAGTGCGCCTCACGCGCGACACGATTTTCACGCGGCGCGTAGCACGACGACGACGTCGACGGCGTGCGCATAACCGAGTGCATGCACGTACATGAGCGATGTTATATGCATGCGTATTAAGATATATGTAATGATTTTGAAGGGAGAAAAAAAAGAGGATGGGAGATGAAAAGGCAGTTGATACATATTTTTTTTTCTTCTTTTTCAACGAGTAAGATATTTAAAATTTTTTGCCAGAATATCAATTTAAAAATCGAGAATTATTGAATTCAAATTGGAATGTCGATTGAAGAAATAAAAAATGATGCAAAATTGCTGCCATGAGTTTTCGTGAATAATAAAATTGCGAAAATTTACGAATTATATATGAAGCTTATTGAAAAATACTGGTGCCAAATTTACCTCGAGTAAAATAGTAGATAAACTGATTCATTCGCGTAATGGATGTAATAACGACGAATCCAATGAGGAATAACATTTTTTTCGAAAAAATTAATATCTTGCATGACTGTTTGCAAAAAAAAAGGTATACCTGTATGAAGTTACCCATATATAAAAGAACTTGTACGAACGAGCTTTCAAACCCAACGTACGTTTTACGGTCTCTCTTTCATTTTGAATGAAACGTTAACAAGCTGTTAGACTTATTTTTATGCAGCCAGCGTTAATTTATACAATTTGAATACGAGCTCTCATTTGTTCGGTCGAAAATTGAATTGTACTTTCAAAAACTACACTGCCTGTTGATTAACTAATATACAACGTCGTTGGAATAACAGAAAACCAATAATTTATGAACAATTTAAAAGAGTAACAAAGTTGTAAATAGATCTGTAAAAACACTACATCAGAAAAAGAATTCAAAAAAAAATTATAAGATATCGACTTTAGCGAGGATTCATAGGTGTGAAATTTGCGACCTATCTGAAAAATTATGAGACACAGCCTGTTTATCAAATTATTTAAAATTATATGGCAATTCAATTGAGATACGTTTATCATTTTAGTGTCAAGATAATAAGATAACGAGACTAACTCATGGTAAACGTGAATCTTTCAAAGCTCTCTAATTGTGCATCTTAAATCTTAAAAGCTGTGAAGCGGAGAAATATTCATGAAACAAAAATAAGAGAAAACAAAGTAAAATAATTATAACTGTAATCTTGTGAATCGCAAAATGTGATTAGGTTGTACGGCGAGGACACACTTTTCCTGCCCGATCGATAGTGGTTAAAAAAATTGCAAAAATATGATTAAACAATATAAGCTGAATAAAATAAATATTTTGAGAATCATGTAAACCGAAATTTTTTTCTTTTTCGCCTTCAAATATCGATTCCCTAAAAAGAACTGCTTATTTTTTTAAAGGTTCCTTTCGACACTTTATTTTAGCTGATACTATCTTTTCAACAATCGATCGTATACTTCGTGCCTCTTGACTGATTCCAACGACGAACAATGGTAAGTATATGAAACACAACACGAAGGGGAGTAAAAATACGTGAATAATTCATCAGTCAACAGCGAAAGAATAAGGCTTTAAAATACCATTAGCATTAATTAGCATCTCGTACATAGATCCTGAACCAACAAGGGAGCATCGGGGGTATTCTTTTAATTTTCTAGAAAAACTGAAGAAATAACCAGGGAGAGGTGGTGATTCTCGCAACAATCTTAACAACGGAAAATTTCGAGAACGAAGTTGTGTATTTTTACAGAAGATTTGAGAACTCGTGCTCAGTCATTAAAAGTGAAGGAGTGAGAGAGAAAAAAAGAAGAAGAAAAGTGCACGAGCGCAAAATGGAGTGAGCCTTTTACGCTTTCCCTTTCATCCTAAATTTATATGCGCGCTCATGACCCGGGATTTTATATCCTTTGTGAATTTCTACTCCACGCGCTATGCAATTACAAGCTGAAATTTGAGTTAAAATGTAGAAAATCGGCGCATTCTTAAACGGCAGGCGCAAAAACTTACACAATTATAATAAATATGTGTACTTGTCGGTGCGGCAGTATACGAGTCTCTCGTACTTGGCATAAAAAAAAAGAAATTATGAAAACGAGTACAGACACACACATGAACGAAAAGTGAAATTTGCTCGGGCACAGAATGCGCGGCGTCGAGCTACTAGTCTATTCATTTCCTTAGCTTTTTTCCAGAATACAAGGAATAATTACCTTTAGCCTTTTTTTAACTGTCGTCCTCTTTATTTTTTTTAAGCTGAGCTTTCAACTTATATGGGTCAACCAGGTAGTAGTCTACTTTTTCCTATCTCTCTCTCTCTCTTCTTTTTTGCATGCTCGCATGAGCCGTCCGAGAATGAGTAAAATTAAAAGTAATTTAATGCAATTTGGATACACGTACGTGGGGGAGCTGCTGCTGCATGTATTTTTCGTAACAATTTTCTACCTGCTAATTATTTAAAGTCTTTAATGCTGAACTCCATTAGCTTAAACCGCGTACTTTTGCGTAGCCCCACCTTTCGCTATATTTTATCTTTGTGCTGCTGCTGGGGTAATATATGTGCATATAGGCGGACGCATGAGCTACGCTTGGCCACTGCTGCTGTAGTGTGGGCGAGCTTTTGCGAAACAAAAGATTATGAGCGCATGTCTTCAGGAGCTCATCTCGCTGGAAAATATATATCCTTTTTCGTCGCAATAATTTATAACGTCAGCTAACTCGGGGAGTCACGGAGGTTTTGCCCGCCACGCATTCATAAACATACATACACGAATTGAAAATGCATTTTATTTTACCTTGTCGTTTTATATTAGCATACATACACACACACGCGCAGCGTAAGTTGGCCATATTGGAAGAGATGGCATTTATTTTTGCGAGGCAAAAGCTCTCCCCGACAACGAGAAAGTTTTGAAATGGCAAAACAAAGGAAGAAAAGCGCGTGGGAGGAAGTATATATATAAGATAGAAAAGGTGCTGCTGCTGCCGCTGCTTCGCTCGAGTACATAGACAAAAGTTTAGTTTTCCATAAAAGGAGTTAAAGTCGGAAAGAGTATGCACGTGCACGTGTGTGTATGCAGAGCGTAGGTGGTCGATTTTGAAAATAGCTTACTAGCTTGCACTCAGAAAGAGAGACTCGTGTGGCGCGCAGCATCGCAGCACAATATCCCACGAGAAAAGTTTTTCCTCGCAATAGGCCAAAAGTTCGTACTATGTACTCCTTTCTCTCTTTCTCTTTCTCTTTTCCTCGTGTGTAATGACTATATAGGTACGCATAAAACAGAATGACTGTATGCGTATGGCAAAACAAAAAAGGAGAAAACAGGAGACAGCTTGTAGCTGCCGCAGTAAAGCCTCCGCGTATATTATACAAGGGAGCAAAATCGTGATTTATAACGTCGTCCACGCGCGCAAGAGCCGATAACGACAGGGATCTGCATGATCCCCGTGTTTGATACGAGAAAATTTTACTTTCCAGTACGGTATCCGGGGGTGAGCCATCATGTGCTTCGGGTACTACAGATGAGCTTAGATCCTGCGCAGCGCAGGGCTCGAGTTTTTATGTGTTCTATGCGGGCTAGACTCGCTGCGTCACTGGGTTGACAGATATGATCTGACTTATCGACTAAATAGGAATACTTTCATGGAGTACGAACAAATATGAAAATATCCTGGAAATTTGAGAGACTTTGGGCACATATTCAATATGTTTTGATGGAAAAATTTTGAGAAATTGACTCGTGTCTTATCAAATGTGTGTTTGACTTTTATAAAAAAAAAGCTTAGTGAATGCACAAATGAATGGGATCATTGAGCTCTTTCAAACAGACTCACGAGTAGAACTGATATGTGACATGAATATTCTGTTTTCATGCTACATAAGAAGCAGTTTTCTCGATGTGGTTAATGGATTTCTTTCAATACAGCTATGAAGCAGAAAAGCTATAAATTTCCATGCATTTTTAATCTTTGGATGTTTTAGAAATCTTTAAATTTCGAATTTTTTCCGCCCATGAATATTCTTCAGCGAGAGTTCGTATTTACTTTTTTCGTACTGGAGCTGTATGACACTGTAGAAACCATGCACTCGTCACGCGAGCTGCAAAATAAATTTAACGAGGGACCTCGAAGTAACGCCGGCGTACTACATCTCTCATCGTGTCTCCTCAGATTCACGCACTCAAAAATAATTAATTCGATGAAGATGAGCGCAAAGTATATCATCTGATTAATGTGATGATAATGTCGATGTTTTTCAATTATATCCTTTCGTATACTGGGTGTCACAAAAGTATGGAAACCTCCAAAAAGCGGGCTAAATATGCGGAGAAAAAAAAATCAAAAACCCCACATCCGGCGTATTTTTTGATGGGGAATCCAATAGATTTAACCTTAAACGTAACCTCAAAGCTACAGCGACCCAAAAATCGATTTTTCAAATGGAAACCCCTATTTTTTATTGTAAATTTGATAAGAGCGGAAAATTTTACGTTGAAACATATATATTTCGTTTTTTTTTCAAGGTCATTTTAAGGGCGCTACAGGCTCAAATAAAACCCCGACTTAACCTAAAATTAAGCTCAAGTAAGAACTTCATTTTTTACCTGTATTTTCAAAGTCAAAATGAAAGTTGTGCAAATCAAAGTTGTAAACTTGAAATATTTTCATATATAGTAGTTCCAAAAAAACTTGCCATTTACGAGTTCTACTGAAAATCCTCGTTCGTCATCTATTGGCGATTTCTCAACCTAAATGGCATCATCAGTTTTGCTATCATAATAATTATTCGCAGAAAGCATCTTTTTTTACAATTCGCATATAAATGCCAATCTTATAAATGCCAATCTAATATTTCTAAAAATTATAACAAAAAGTTTAATCACCAGAGATTGTGCATCAATTACGTAAGTAATTTATATTACAAATCGTTTCAAAATGTACCATAAATTGTTCTCAACGAAGAGTAAAATCTTCATCGCACTTATATAATTACGAAATTTCTAACTCGTGCATCGTATAATTAATCTTTATTACACCGTACATTGGCCCTTGCTCCAGCGTCAAGAAGAAACTACGTATACATCGCGCGAGGCCTTTTATGTTCTGTCCTCACGCTCGCGCGCGGCCGAAGGGGGGGGGGGGTGGTGAGCGGATAATCTAAAGTAAGTACGAAAAGAAAAAATTCCGTGGAACGTTAATCCACTGCAGAGCTATACAACATGCAGCAACAGAAGCAGCAGCAGCAGGTCCAAACTTTGAAATTGATCACTCGCATGATGCGCTTTCTCTTGCTCGCGCAAGTATTTTGAAAGTTTGATTTTAATCTGTAGTATGCGTCGCTAGCGCGCGATACAGCGCTTATGTATATAGCAGCTAGAATGTGTGTGTGTGTGTGTGTGTGTGTGTGTGTGTGTGTGTGTGTGTACGTGCGCATCATGGGCTTTCAGGAAAATGCAAGAGTGACCCTGCGCTTGTATGCGTGCGAGTATCAAGCTCGAGTATAAATACATACACACAAGCGCGTATTCTGTATAGGTGAATATAACGCCTCGAAGCCAAGGCTAAAGCATATTGGATAAATGGAGATTTACGCGTATTCGTATAGTGCAGGGATAAACCCCTTCGCTCGCGTCACGAGACGTGGACCAGCGGCAGCGGAGGCAACCGATAAGATCGCTTAATCGACTAATTACTCAATGCCTGAGGTCGTTCTCGCTTTAATTTGACTAAAGCCAACGACATCCCTGCGCATTGCAGTCTCTTCTTGGCTTATACGCTGCAGTCGATATAGTTGGCGTATATAAAAGCCATATGCTTTTCCCATCGCATATATATCGTATAGCTTATATTATTTTTCAAAGAGTCAAAGCGCGTTTATATACATCCGATGCAGTACTATATATTTCATTGGAAACGAAACGTACTGTACAAGCTCAGCTTCTCGTTCGGTGTACATACGACGCGGCAGTCACGAGCAAATCTTCCCAAAGTGGCGCTGATCAATCAAAGAAAGAGTTTTTCAATCCTCTATCACTCTCTTTCTCTTATAGCTTCGCGAATCGTCTTCGATGCAGCCTGCACACCCGTTTCCGCCGCATCGTCGTCGTCGTCAAAGAAATGGCCTCGCCATACGCCAGCGCAAACTCGCTGCAAGCTCGCAAGAAAGCACCACCCACGTTATCTTTGATCTGGAGAGTATTATCGTCTTCGTTGATCGTTTTCGTGAAAAGGACGCTAAAGGCGCGCTGCGCAGATTTTGAGATTTGTTGAGTGCTGGGGACTGCGCGAATCGAAGAAAAAATCATTTTTTACGAACTCTAGCACGGATATCTGCGATTTTAATCCGTCACCCCGTGCTTTTTCAGTATCTTAGAGCTTACGCTTGTGCTGTGCAGGCTGTTATCGGTATAAATGTGTGTAGGTGGGTGTGTGCGCGCGCTCGCACACGCGTTTTTGTCGCAAGGAAGCACGATTTACGCGATTTGCCCCCGATTGACCCCGTTTGGAGTTTCCTTTGTCGTCGCAGGGTACGTTTTTCTCTCTCTCCTCTCTCTCTCTCTCTCCCTCGCCTCGCTCACTGTGGCACGAGATATGCATTCGAAATTACCTCGTCGCCGCTAAAAAAGCTCTTTGTACGTTCCCATGCATACTGTACGATGCAGTATGTAAAATGCATCTTTGTATGTATTAACGTTATACCCACCCCACCACGCTATAGCGATTTTTCAGCTTTGGCGGCGCGCGGTACGATAAATCGAGGGAAAATCGTTGCGCGCTCGCACTAACACACAAGCCCCTCCTTTACACACTATTTTCAGTGGCAAATGTCGATAAATCGAGGCTCATTTACACGCCGTACACCGCCACCGCACCAGCCAGGAAGCGCGTCCCAGAGCTTATACGACTACGACGACCCGTGCCATATATATAATACGAGGGCTGTGCTGCTGCTACTGCTACTGCCGCTGCCGCTGCGAGTGTAACTACATGCGAGTTCACGCGTGCGCACTAACATTGACATTGATCGATGGGAGACAGGACGTAATAGTATACTTGGAGGAAGAGAGTAAAGAGAAAGAAAGGAAAGCGGTTCCCTTCGCCGCCAGTTACACGGCTATGCTGCAATTTTTTCTCCCTCTTTCTCTACTCTCTCTACGTATGTGTGTCATGATTATCGGTATACGCCATGTGTACGAATCTGGAAAATGTATATTGTACGCGAGTTATCGGAGCTGATGCACACTTCTTTACCCCGCGTATAATACATAAATTCGCAGACATCGCTCGATCATTTGATAATTTTTCAACTCTATTTCACCGCGCAGAGTAGTGCCAATTCACAATTGTATGTATACGCGTACGTTGACAAAAGACTACTAGGCTTTGACCAACTTTTACAAGCTTCAATCAATTATAAACTTTCATAAAAAACGTGTAAATTGCAATCGTCCATCAGCTGGTCACATACGCGCGCGCATATTCGAACAAGTTTTGGCAGGCTCATTTTCCAAGTCATTTGTCTCGGGGCAAGCGCAATAGTACGCACGTTTCGATATGTTTTTCTCTCTGTGCGCAACGCTGTATAATAATAGTTCCGAGAGGAAGAGAGAGAGAAAGCCAGCTTGCGAACTATTGTACGCGTGTACGCGCGGCAAAGTTTTAGCAGCAATAGCAGCGGCGGCAGCCGTAGCAAACAATAAAAAAAAGAGTAAGAGAAAAAGAATCATAAACGGGAATAGGAAAAAATTGAAAAGGAACAGAATAATCCACAATGGACGCGGGCAAGAGAAAGGAGGGCTTCGACATCGGCAACGGTGGAGAGGAAGGAAAAGTAGTGTTAATAATCGCCATTGAAAGTAAAATGCTATTGCCCCAAGCAGCAGCAGCGAGCACGCAAGCTGCTAGCTGCAAGCTCTGTACTGCAACTCCTTCTCTCTCATTCCCTCTGTATGTACGTGTGTTTGTTCGAAAATCGATTTCTCTTCGAGCTTATATTCGCTTGCTTTGGATTCCTCGCAAGCTTCTACTACTACTACTACTACTACTACTACTGCAGTTGTAGCTGCACTGTGTGTGTATGTGTGTGTGTGTTCTGTACTGTCGGGCAGTTAGAAGCATTCTCATATAAAACAATTGCGGCTAACCCAATTTACCCTCTCCTCCTTTTGTGGACACTTTTTTCCCTTTTATTACAGCTTTCTGTGGACCTTTGCAGTGCAGTACAGCGCGCTTTCTTCGACGATTCGAGAATGCAGCCCTTTTCAGTCGTTCGAATTCATCGAATTGAAAGTGCACAAGGCATTTATAATACATTTAAAGTTGGAAAATATGCGAGAAAAAGAAAGAGCTGGAGAAAGAACTAGAGATTGTCTGCTCTTGTATATCAGAGACTTGAATTATCGCACTGACGATGGGTCTGGAAAACGGCCCCATCGACTTTACAGTTTACCTACTCAAATCAGCGATCTCGTCTCTCTATCGGCCCTTTGGATTCGACTTTTCGATTATCGTGCCGTGCGCCTGGAGCTGCAACGGCTGCTGCTGTTAACGAGTCTCTTCATTAAGCGTCTTTTTATACGGCCATAGATACATATATATTCGCCCTCGGCTAATGCACGAAATAGTTAATAGGACTGGAAGAGAAGCGAGAGCTTAAAAAATCAAAGCTGCCTATAACGAGTATTCGGTTGTTACAATCGAGCGAAAAGTAACGGAGAAATGAAGCGCGTCGAGGAAAAAACCCCGCACTCGCACACGAATTCAAATCAGAGATTCGATTGAAAAATGAAAAAGAAGACTTTAATGAGGATAGAGACAGAAGGAGAGAGATAGAGAAGAAAGAGGATCGTGTGTTTGAGCCCTGGTGCTTTTGATACAAGCGAACGAGCAGCAGTGGCAGCAGCAGGATACTAAACAAACGTCCGTAGTTTGGACCAGCCGTTAATCACGCTTCGCTTAAGCTTTCCTTCCTCTCTCTCTCTCTCTCCCTTCTCCTATTCCTCTCGCCCCCCCCCCCCCGGCACACTCATACACACATACGCATACAGGCTTCGGCCATAGCAAGTTAAGCAGGTGACACGGAGCATTAACCTTGCCAATAAAATCGGTATAAATTCGCTCGCTCACTCGCTAGCTCCTGCGTCTCCTCGCCACGGCCACCGCCGCTCGCCTTCTCGGTCGATCTGGAAACTGAATTTTGCACCTTCCTTCCGACTTTCCTTCTTGCTTCGTTTTATTTTTTCCCTCCCTTTTTTTATTCGTTTATTTTTTTATTCTTGTATCAGTCTCACTCCCTCTCTTTTTCTCTCTCTTCCGGCGCTTTAGCTTCGAACTTTTTTACACCTATAGGCTGTAAAAAATCCTATTTAATGTGGCACGCGCGCGCGCGTACGAACGATGCAATGGAGCACACAGGGAAGTCTGCATGATGGCTTCGAAACACAAAGAAGCTTTTTTATACGTACTACTCGCTCTCTTTTTACCCATTCTCGGCTTCTCATGTTTTCATCTCATCCATCTGTACATAATACGCTCCTAGCCCGAACGGATATACTCACCTCTTCTACTGCACTTCGGCGAGAGTGAGATACTTTTTTATTTAACATTGTTATAGACCAGCGCCGATGTTTATATACTAAGATTTACGAGTCGATAAAGTACGAGTGACTCTTTTCCTTCTCTTCGAGCTTAAATTACTGCACAGCTGTGAATCATTTCGCTTTTTATTGTGCGTATAAAAAGAATAACATTTGTTTTTTCGCCTAGCACTGCACAAAAAAGAAGCAAAGAAAAGACAATGACTAGTGTACTTCTTATCAATTTTCTCGCTTTCGAATTTCTCTCGTTGCCACGTTCTCGGGGCGTGATAAACGCCAAAATTTTTATTTATATTCATGTCGTCGGCAGTGCTGCACACAACTGCGAAGAAGAAACTGAGCGTGTGATGCGAAATATCGGCTCTTATCAGCCATAAAAGAAAAAGGAAATTGAAGACTGTAAACGTATACAGACACATACACGCCTGCGGAGGTTATACACGTACGGAAGCTGTATCGCGCGCGCGTGGAAACCTAGCATAAGTAAGAGAAAAAGTAGAAGGAAAAAAAAACGAGGACGGCAAGGCAAGATAGAAGATTTAGCAAGCGAGAAAACTTGTTTTGGACTACTGCGTGTATATAGTATATAGTGGTATACATGCAACATTCGCGCAGTTGCTGCTGCTGCTGCACTTATAACATGCAGGCAAAAGCAGGAGGTAGTTGTTACATTTGCAATATATAACCGAAAAGAAGAAGAAGAACGAAGAAGAAGAAGAAGCGGCGTAGACGAAGAAGAACTTGTGTGCGAGCTAGGGGATGGTGGTATATATGCTAGCTGCTGCTGCCGCTGCTGTACAAGACTAAAACGAGAACTTGTGGGAGTTTTACGCTTGTGAGCTCTCCTCTGCACGGAAATTCCCGAGGCACTTTCGTGTTTCTGTTTTCCTTCCTCTTTTTCTCTATCTCTCCCGCTCTCTCTCTCTCTCTCTCTCTCTCTCTCTCTCGCTTGCTACGTCTCTATCTTTCTCTCCCTCTCTTTCTTTAATGTATTAATTCGAAATTCAATGTGTGGAAAAAGAACGAATAAGAAGTAGGGAGAGAACTGCACACGAGCATGCAAGTTTGCTCAGCAGCGGCAGCAAAGCTCTTTTATGCATGTATATTGTGCGGCGCGCACGTGGAAGATCTTTTGTTCAAGCTAGAGCTTTATAGATATATATGCGAAAGTTCGCTGAACACGAAACGGAAAATTTTCCGTACTGATAAATAAATGATTAACAAAAAAAAGTCGATTCTCGCTGATCAACTATATATCGTATGAAAAAATACGTGCCGGAGATCTTTTGCACATTTAGGAAAGCACGTCGCACCGTTTAACTGATCGAAAAGTTTGAAAGCTTCTCCTTCTCCTATACTCCTCCTTCACACATTATACTTAAAGGTTAAGGGTTCCACTTCACAGCTTTCCTATATCAATCATTGTCTCCCTTTTCGTTTTTTTTATACCCTTTCTCTCTCTCTCTCTCTCTCTCTCTCTCTCTCTCTCTCTCTCTCTCTCTCCTTTTTTTTGGCTCCTATACTCGTACATTACAGCGAGCGAGCGCGGGAGAAGCCTGCATATAATGCGCCCGCGTATACTCTGTGCTGTGCGCTGCGCTGCGAGGAAAAGATCGAGAGCCGAGCTGTTTGTCGCGCGACACTTTTTCACTTCTTTTGGAATTCACTCAAGGGAATAAAAAACTTGGCTTTGTACCCTTCCCCCCGTGCACACCCTTCGTCATCCATCCACGCAGCCCAGAAGCCAGCTCTATATGGCAGCTCGCTCGTGTACAATATAATCTATCGCGCGCGTATATAAGGGCAGCTTGGGATTATGAAGGCATAATGGATGAAGTGCAGTCTCTTTGATCGCCATAACTGTCAATAACTTTTTACTCAAGTTAATTGGAGTCTGGGCGCGAGCGAGATGCTGCTGCTGCTGCCGTCGCTGATGATACAGGCTGCCGAGAAAAATAGATCGAGAGGAGAGAAAAATGACGTCTATCGCCATTATAGAAATTGAGCTCGAACAGTGATTTCTGCTTGTAAAAAATATTGCTTGGAGCGTTTTTCGCACGATTAATAATTCAAACCATAGAATCGATTCTTTTGCAGTTATATACGGAGCGAGAAGAATTAATAAATTTTTAATGAAAAGCAATACGTATAACCGAATATATTGAACTTCCACGCGACGCGCAGAAAACATATTAGTGATTATTATATGCAGCAGGAGGAAAATCGGTCGACAAAGTACCCCGACGCGTCAAGCACAGGCTGTGGGCAATGCATCACTCGTCATGTAAGGGAAAAAAGGGGTATGGCATTACAATCGACGACAGCGCATCTAAAGATCATAATATATTAAACTTCGACGATCGATGATCGAAAATCTTTTGGTCAGTATAGGAGAATATCAGCAGAAGCAGCAGTACATCTGTAAGCTATATAGATCGACTCGGACGCATTCTGCCGCGCGCGGCCAGTGTAGTAGTACGTCGGAGGCATTGCGGAGGTGTAAATTGAGCGGAGCGAGAGAGAAACGTTCTATATATACAGCATAACTTCATGGGCAGAGATGTAGGTATATATATATATATATATACGATATAGTTCAGTCCAGTAGTAGTAGTGCGCTCGAAGGAGCTCGCCGCTCATGCCGCTATATACTGCAGCCACAAACGACGACGATGGTAGTGGTCAGTGTGCGTCCCGCATGCTTAGATGCTTATATAGTTATATTATATATTCTATATATATCTATAGATGACGTCTATCTACTCCGTATACATTGTATATAGAGCCATACGCACTCAGAGCGCCCTTACGCGCAAGGAGTCGCAGAGAAGAGAATAGAGAGCTGCAGCTCCGGCGCTCATGCATAATTCCAATATGTAATGGAAATTGTATATATTTATACATATATCTATACCGAAGCACAGCAGCAGCGTTGGCTCGTAGTAGTAGTAGTGCCAGGGCTGAATAAGCCATCGTGCCAGATAGGCGCGCGCGCACATCGCCGTTGGCTGTGCTGCTGCTACTATATATATATATATAGATCGCTTTCAAGCTCGCATATAATGTGTAATATCGAAAATGTCAAGATCCAAGAGCACACGAGAGCTGTACAAAGTCGGGTGTCTCTCTCCCTCTCCCGCGGTGCTATATGTATGGAGACCTGGAGACTATACACTTATACGACAGACGATATAGAGTACGACGAGCTGCTGCTCCTCCTCGAGGCCATCCCTTGCCGCCGCTTCCGCAGCGATCCGTGCGCTACGATGGACGGCAAGAGACCCGTGTGCTCTAAATTGATTATAGCTCTCTCATGGATACACACACGTGCATATATAGAGCCATGCCATCATCGTTTGGGCAGGACGGCGGGGAGTCCTTTAAGATCGTATCTCTTGATTATCGTCGCATTCGCTGTATATACTATTAGTGGGATAGGACAAGAAAAGCCCTCAAATATCCCTCTATAAATATATTATTTATTAAGGCGGCTGATATGTTTATGTTTATATCGTTATTCTCATTGATATTTACCTTCCACACTTCACGCTTAAACGCTCTAACATACCTGGAATATAATGCCGCGACTATTTCTTGTTATTTTTGATTTTTTCCAATACCCCGAACGATTTGAGAGAACCGAAAGAAAGCATTTTCCAAAATGTACGCATGCAGACAGCTCACTCCGCACGTCCTTTATCCTGTCTGTATATATTTTCTTTCGCACGAATGCATGCCATTTTGGCAATTGAATTTTAGCTCTTGCTGCCGCTGCCGACGCCATCCATGCGTGCGGTGTAAATTTTCGTGATTGTTTCTTTGATCGATGAAAAGGCACTTGCGCATGGAAGTGCACGCTAGCCCGCTGTATTGCACCTTTTGTAGAAAATGAATCAATGAATTCGATTTTTCAAAAATTTAAAACATAATTTTTCTATATTGAAGTTTGTGTTGTAAGTCTTTTCTGATATGTCGGTCATCATCGTTATAAGTTAAATAAACACCATAATCAGTACCTAAGTTACCGCTAGATGGCGCATACCCGAATTTTCAAAACTCCAATGAGAAAAAGCAAAGTTCTTGTAACATAAAGTTTTCTCTTTGTGGACCACGGTTCTTGTACTTCGTAGGCCAGAACAAATTCAACCGATTAAGTGACTAATAGATCCGTAATATTTTTTTTTTAATTTAGTTTATTTGCAATCTGTCTATGGTAAAACAATAGGTAACCATTTTTAACATATAGAAAGTAAACAGGTGTGGGCTCAAGTCCAGTGACTCGGCCCCTTATAAATTATTATAAATTTTTATTTTCTTATTTTTAAAGGTAACCGATTTTTGTAGGAGGATGAGAATCTTTGGAGTTCCTCGCTTATCGATGAGATCTCCAGATCACGTCTAATAGCTTCGTTCGTCACGTACCATGGAACCTACACATTTACAGAATAAATAGTCAAGCAATCAATTCATTTAAAAAAATTTTTTATTGATCTCTTCAAGTTTATGAGTAGATAAATGAAGTCAATAATTTTAAAAAAGTTCAAATAATTTGGACTCATCACAGTGAGTATCGCCAATACAATAATTTGTGAATTAATACAATTAGTACATAAAGCTATGCATAACTAAAGTATTCTATCAATTTTTCTCTTACATTTCTAGCTTCATCAACTACTTCATTATTTTCTTCAGTTTGATCCTGGAATATTTCAGCAATATCAACTGGAGGTCAATTTTCCATGTTTCGACTACCTTCCAGATCCAACAGAACGTTTTGAAGAACGCAGGTGACTAAAACAACTTTTTGAATATTTTCAGGATACAACTCTATCAATTTTCTATAAATTCTCCACTGTGCGACTGTCCGTCCAAATGCGTTTTCTACAACGACTCGTGCCCGCAACAAGCGCTTGTTAAATATGATCTGTTCATCGGTTAGATGAATACCTTTGAAGGGTCTCATCAAGTCCTTACGCAGAGGATATGCTTCATCACTAACGAAAAGAAATGGAGCGACTATATCCGATTCTGGTAACTCTCTTGCATCTGGCAATGTCATTTTTCCGGTATCCAATTTTTCTTTTCTTTTCGATGAATTAAAAATTCCCCCATCACTTTGAGACCCATGCAAAGCAACATCGACATTAGATATTTATAGTCTGCAACGACCACAGATTGCTGCACAAAGAAAAAGTGCATAAAATTACACATATAAAAATTTAAACAAAAATTGTATGGAATATACTGATAGATCTTGATCTATTTTTTCATAGGAGCTTATTGTTCGGATTCATCACGATGGAGACGATGACCTGGTCGGCGTTCAACGAGAAGCGACGATCATCCTCGGGCTGAACTCCGCGAGCATAGCGCAGTCAGGCTGCCATCTCGCCTTCCTGTTCGATCGGGCGATCTTGCGCCGCAAAAACCTCGTCAAGACGTCTTTGCGCCTCGCACTCATCTTCACCAGCTTGTTGTGTCATTTTTAAGGAGAGTAAACAAGTTACTAGCAAGTTGGGGGTAGTAGAAGAGATGTTGCTCGTTCCGCTGTGAAGCGAAGAATGAGCCAGGCTCCGTGGTGCGCCTCTACTTATACCTGGGAGGTCTGATCAGTAGCTTCATGTTTTTTTTCATTTTACTATCACAATGACCGGAAATAATAGCTCTTAGTCGATCATTCCTGGAATCAGTTCTCGATTCAGGAAAAAATGAGTTCGCTAAGATAGACGTGTATAATTTTAATAAAAGAACATTTATATCAAAAGTAATGTCGCGGCATAACAAAAGCAACGTAGCCAATTGTATCTTATTATTACGTCAGTGCGCAAAGAAGTTACAGTTTTACTTAAGCCATATATATTGTCACCGTTCCACACGCGCGGGTACTTATATCGATTTAGCAGCGACAGTGGTTCGTTTACAGGAGAGTAACATTCAAGTTCCCATACAACTACAATATGCTCTACGATTCTCTGATTGCTATGCTTCGCTCCCTTTTTGTATATTTCTTTCTCTCTGCCTCCGAGTCAGAGAGCTTTACAGGTTTCGAGTGTATTATTATACAGACATCGAGGCAGCTTTATCCTATACCCATGTAGATTAATTGAACTCGGCTGCATTAACGATTCATCAACAAAGTATATATATGTACTATAAACTTGTGGGTGTACGCCGTAGAGGTACATAACATATATATAATACATGCAGAATTAATGTTATGAGTAAACCGCGCGGCTATTATATTAAAGCCATAGATCCGTTAATGTTTGCGAAATAACCATAGAGCGATTTCAGTTTATACCGGAGCGATGCGATGCGATGTTATCTTTTTTCCGAGGATTCCCCCCGTTTCGCGCCCATGATATGGTCGAAGCGCCGCAGAGAGAGCTCGCGAATTATTGAATAAATAAATGGAAAATTATATATATCGTCGTGTTGCTGTAAGGTCTGGACAGCTCGAGCTACTCTGGAGAGAGATAGTTCCAAGATGGGTGCAACACAAAGAGACTGTCAAACGCAGAACCCTGGCAAGTAGCAGTAGTAGTACACGACTCTTGTGCAGCACGACGACGACGACGACGACGACGCATCGCTGAGGATCTGACTTTTTAATGAAAATGCAGGCGAGGACGACGAGGAAGACGACGACGATGAATCGCTTGGAGGTTGTAAAAAAAGGGGGAGGAAAAAAATTATAAAAAGTTTCCTCGACTATGAAAAAGTTGACTCTGTGCTGCTGCTGCTTCTGCTGCTAGCTGCAAGAAAGAAAGAAGAAACTTAAAAGCCTCGCAATTTGCACTATTCTCTGTGGGTGCCGTTGCTACCGAGAGTGAGAGAGCTTCGCATCGAGCAATCGATGATTTTTATTTGCTTATCCGTGCGGTTAGTGGTAAGCGGTGAGGTGGAGGGGGTCTTTCTCTCTCCTCTTGTTCAAACGATTATGACGAAAGTTTTTCCTCGCGCTCGATGAGGAAGACCGAGAGAGAAATAGAGAGAGAGAGAGTACACGTAACGAAGGCCAGACTCGTTCGCTCGCTAGTGGTAGTGGTGAAAATTTAAGCGCTCGCAAGCTCACAAGTCGAGCAAGTATATATACGAATCCGCGTCGAGTTTGTACAAGTGGTTCTTTGAGTGTACGGTAAACGTCGTCGAGGCGCGCCCTGACATGTTTACCGACTCGTCTTGGAGTAGTACACACACACACACACACACACACTCACGCGCGAATACATATATTTGTATAGATGGAAAGCTTTACCGAGAGAACGCGAAATTTGATTACGCTTTGAATTGCGCGCTTGACAGTGACTATGTATTATACATGCGGATATGGGTGTGCACAACTATGTATCTATGTGTTGGTAGTAGGCGCGATGTAAATGATCAATTATGTTTATTTGACGAGCGCCGCGACGTAGTAGTCGTTATCCGACATTTTCTTTTCTTGTCCTTTTAAAAAGTTGCTACTTGCTACGCGGCTCTGACGTTTAATAATGCAAAAAAGGCTGCCAGCATCAAAACTTGAATTCATTTTCCCGCAGTTTGTTGTAAAACTCAAAAAAACAAACGCAGATGCACGAGCCTTTTAACTCGCTCTCTTAGCCGTGTGGCAGTTAATCTTCATAAAGGTTTTTCTGTTTGTACAGCACTTAATATTTATAATTATAATCGCAATTAAAAAAAGTCGCTCCTTTGTAGGTACTTTGCGTTCGCTAAAAGGGGCAAAGAAATTTATCGAAACAAAAGACCCAAAAAGCCATATCACACGTAACGTACTATAATGTCATTAATGCCATCGCTTTTATGCAAGTGAATATAAAAAATATAAAACGTTGCTGCGAGACACATGGGATGAGTCGTTTTGCCAAAGTATATGTGTGTATGTGTGGGGATAGTGCTGTGTGTACGGGTATAACTGGGGCATAAATATTCGCGAGTTGCTGGGGGACTTCTTGCATTATTTAAGGGGTAACAAGCGTGGCAGTGTCTTGTTTCCTGTGTTACGGCACGCGCGCAGCACACAGGGCGACGGCAGCAGCACAAGCAACGAGCACCAATTCTTTATGAGGACACTTTCTTTTGTTTATGGAATACCTTTACACTCGCCCTCGCTCGCGCGCGCCCCTTCATGCTCTTCTCGTCGTTCACAGCAAGGAAAAATACGACGTATAGAGGAGTAAGTGAGAGAGAGAGCACCCCCGACTATATTACGCCATGTTTTCTTCTCTTTCCCAGCCAGGCAGGCAGCTAGCTCTCTCTCTCTCTCTATCCCGGCTTGTGCACCTGTAGAGCTACTGCTGTATAGTGAAAGAGAGAAAGAGAGCATAAGGGGCGCTCTCTCTGTACGCTATATAAGCTATGCTCATTTTTCTCACTCTCTATTTTCTCTCTCGTTAAATCGCTATTACCCTTTGCATTTTTATGCGAGATTCCTCTCTCTCTCTCTCTCTCTCTCTCTCTCTCTCTCTCTCTCTCTCTCTCTCTCTCTCTCTCTCTCTCTCACTCCCCTCTTTTCTTCCTGCTGCACTTATAGAATATACATGTATATATACTTGGGCGCACGACAGAAGCCGCACCGCATAACGACGGACTTAAAGCACGATTATGATAATGAGACTGCGGCGGCGGCTCTATAGTTTAAAAATGTATTTCAGAGTAGAAATACATATACATTGTCTCACTTTTAAAAGTTAATTAATCATTGTCCTTGGCAGATTACATTTCAATCGAAGTCGCGCAGTGGATGTATAGTTCAGAGCTTAAATATTTCAATTCAACTTGCTGAGAAAGTTACAAGAAAAAAAAGGCAACAGAGAATGATGAAGTCAATTAAATAAAAAAGTATTAAAGAGTTTTAGGGAAAAAATGTATTTTCCACAAAGATAATGTCATTGCGTGCGACCAGTGGCGTTTTATGTTGTATGCCAATCACGCCATGGCGTAGGGGGCGGCAAATTTTAGAATGAATATTAAAATTTTTTATTATACATGTGTATAAGTACTTTTTTTTTAAAGTTCAAACAAATTCCTCAAAATCGCTGAGTTAAAAATTTTAAAGTGGTTCAAATACTGTAAGGCATAAGCAGATAAACCGGTAATTTAATTGTAAACAATATCATCATGAACGATTTTCACATCATATCTTGAATACAGTTATCATGTTTGTAGTAGAAACAAATAAGTTTGAATGTTGTCTTTCCTGACCAAACAAGCCATAATACCAGAAGATAAATTTTACTCGTTCAATTTTCGTGATACTAAATTGAAGGATCTATCTTTTAAATTAGAACACCAAAATGAATAAAAGTGAGAATAAATCCGAGGAAGTTTTCTCGAAAGATAATTTAAAAGAATCAAGCATGATAATACACCGAGACACAATTCACAATGATCAAAAAGATTACGCATGTGACAGATGCGAAAAAAAATTCGAGTTCCGTAGTCATTTGAGTAGACACCAAAAATCAGAACACAAGAGCCAAGGAGATTTTACATGCGACAAGTGCTCGAAGAAATATGCGAAAAAGTCGAGTTTATTTACGCACCAAAAATTAGTATCCAAAGATCACAACGATTTTGCGTGTAACAAGTCCGAGAGGAAATTTGAAAACAAATTAACTTTAATTAAGCATAAAAAAATATTCCACGAAGTTTTCAAAGATTTTTTATGTGAAAAGTGCGTGAAGAGGTTCGGAAATAAAAAAAGTTTTCAGTCCACGAGGATGGGATAGATTTCACATGTGACAAGTGTGAAAAGAAATTTAGACAAAAAACGCATGTTCAGGCACCAAAAGACAGTCCATGAAGGTCACAAAGATTACGCATGTGACAAATGCGAGAAAAAATTTACACAAAAACAAAGTTTGCTTACCCATCGAAAAACAGTGCACGAAGGTCGCAGAGATGACGCATGTGCCAAGTGCGAGAAAAAATTTAGGAATCAATACGATCTGATCAGGCACAAAAAATCAGTTCACGAAGTGCATGTGACAAGTGCGAGAAGAAATTTGGACAAAAATGGACATTGATTAAGCACCAAAAGACAGTTCATGAAGGTCGGAAAGATTACACATGTGACAATTGCGAGATGATATTTGGAGAACGAGGCAATTTGATAAAACATCAAAAGATAGTCCACGAAGGTCGCAAAGATTTCGCATGTGACTAATGCGAAAAAAAATTCGGAAAAAAATCGAATTTGTTTGTACATCAAAGGAGATTGCACGAGGGCCACAAAAATGTTGCTTTGCGAGAAGAAATAATGATTGACAATATTAAATGTGTATAGTTATTCATAAATATGTTCAAGTACAAATTTTCAATAAAAATTCGGCCAAAATGATTATATCTTGCCAAATATCAACTATCATTACACCTTTGTACTGTGTCGTTGTGGTGTGTTTTCAGATTTTGCGTACTACCAATTACTATTATACTCTTTGATCATTTTAGTTTCTAGCTCTTTATGCAACTATCTGCCGCGACTTTTTTCCACCTCTTGTTTGGAGATCGTTATAACATCGCGACCGTTATAACGTTATAACATCGCGACTCTAAATTTATCAAACATGCACAGGGGAAGATTTTTCACCGATTTGCTGATGGACTGATTATTGCTGCTAAGAGAGACGTTATCAATGAAATTTATTGTAAAAAACCAACGCGATGACCATTTAATATTGAAATCAAAAATTTTTTCTGAATAGCTTCAAAATTAGTAGAAGCTCTCGAAGTTGGTTCATTCTTAAAAAATCTTATATTAAAGCTCTTCGAATTGCCAATCCGCCACTAATTGCAACCTCTTGTTATCCTTAAATAATATAGTATAATTTTTATACGATGTAACGTATAGCACATTGTGTAGCACAGTATCATGTGCTTATCTCACTCGTTTACCTCGGATGGTTTAACTTCTGTTTTCAGAAAAGGAGTAATAAGCGTGCATATTTAGCACAGTACCTAATCAAAGTAAAGTAGCACCTTCAATGTAACGCACTATATTTACTTCGCCTATATAATACATGTCTTTACCATTGACGAGTGCAGCAGCAGTAGCAGCAGCGGCAGCGCCACTACTGGTAACATTATTACAACTTGTCAAGCTCCTGCTTATTTAGATAGACATCAAGTTGGCGCGGGGAGGTTTTGAAAGAAGCTGCAGCAGTATAAGCTCGATATATACACTGTGCCAGAGCTGCCAGAGAGTGAGGTGACGTAATGTATACACACACGTACATACACCTGCAGCCAAGTCACTCGCTCTCACGAGCCAAGACTCTCGATGCTGCTGCTGCCTGTATTGCCACTACTGCAGGAAAAGTTTCTCGCGAATGGAATTTCGAATTTCTCACTCTCTCCTCTCTCCTCTCTCTCTCTCTCTCTCTCTCTCTGTCGCACGCAAGTTTTACGCAGCGCTAGCGAGCGAGCGCGAGAGGATCGGAATAGACGCCCGCGTAGGTAAGTATATATATACGCGTCGTGCACCTCCCTGCACGCCTCCGACTCCTCGTGCCGTTGCACATCACACAGAGAGCAAGAGGTATGTACACGTAGTCCTTTGCATAATTAGAATTCGACCGTCCTCCCGACACAAGCGCACGAGCTTTTAGACTATACGTATATACCTTTTGTGTGTATGTGTGTGTATCCATCTCCCATACTACTGGATGTATGTGTGTGTGTGTGTGTACATGCTAAAGGCAGTGTATACGCGGCGCATTACCAGAATACGTAAACCTTATTTACATGAATTTGGCGCGAGACTCAAGTTTTGTCGCCTGCGCTTCTCCTATGTAGGCGCAACGGCAGCAGCAGCAACGTGGCAACGACGACGGCAGCACCGAGTTTTATATTTATATTTGCACCCTGTAGGTGTTCGTTTATTTTTTACTGTATTTCGCTATTCAATTGTGCAACTTTGAAGAGAGATTAATGCCGATGTATATCGTAGTAGGTAATTTCGTGAAATTGAAAATATCTAAAGTATAGATTTTTCTTCAAAATTATAATTGGTCGTCATTTTTTTCTTTTAATCTGTATCACTGAATGAACTTTGAAGAAATTTCATTTTACAAAGTAATTAATTTTGTCATGGTAATTTTCAATTTTTAATTAAATGAAATATGGAAAACTTGTAAACTCTGGTGATATCGCATTTGGAACTAAGTCAGTCCAGTGAAAAAGTAAAAAATGATTCTTCATTTTAACGTTATCTCATTACTATAAGTGGTTAATTGGAGTTAGTTATGTTATACGTATATCTAATTTCACAATGATATTATATTTAGTAATTCAAATCACGTTCATATTTTTTTTTACTTAACTGCATAGCTTTTCAGCTTTAATATGATTGTTGTCATCGCAACGACGAATTTTCAATAGTTACAGACCTAAGTGTGGATTTTATAAATGAATCTGTTTGAATTTCAAAGTTAAATTTATATTTCTTCTAATATATGAAATCGATATTTCATCGAATAAAGAGTTTGGTACGGATTCAATAATAAGCATGATTTCTTAATGAAATTTACGTTAAGAAAAGATCTAATCATAAAACAGTCATGCCAGTTAGATAATACTAAAAGGTAATCAGATTTACATGACATTCATGAATTTTTAATTTTTCACCCTAAACCGTTACATTTGTTCTTAAATTATACCGACGAGCTTTAAATATTTTATGGAGCAGTTGAATACATAGGAATTAAATCGTTTCATTTATTTGATCAGTATCTGAATGTACAATACACGAGCCTTACGTATACACAGTTTAAAATCTTAAATTAAGTGCAGACTTATTGAAAAATCAGACATAAAAATTAAAGTAACCGAGCTCGAATCTCATTCGAGTAACTTTTACATGAAATTTTCATTGGAAATTGATTTATCAGTACTGATTTATTTTTTACACTAACTTCACAAAAAAATCATGAAAATTATACATTATTTTTAATGGAATAATAAATCACAAAAATATAATGTTGAACTTAATTTGAACATTATAATTGACAGTCAATGATTTTGTACGTTTGCATTTATTGTACCAAAAATGTAAGAAAATTCAATTACAATTAAAGTCAGTCTCGACCACTAGATGGCACCTATATTCCAAAATCCGCATGTGTCAATGTCAGAATAATTGCGTAAATCAAAGTAAGCATTGAGAAAGCCATTGGTCTACTTGCACTGCCGTAATCACTTTTGCCATACCTAATTAAAAAATGAGTAAACTTCAAAGTGTCATAGCTCAGTCAATAAAGGTCGTATCAGGATTTTCAAAATACCATTCGAAAGATCTTTACAAGCGCTTTACAGCTGGCCGATTCTCTGTGAAGTCGAATAGCCAAAAAATTTTTTTTTTGCAAATATGAAAAACTTGTTGAAGGAAAGTTAATGAATAAATTCAAATCATATTAATGTTAATGCTTTCATATAAATCTGAACTTATCTAATGTGAAGGAAAAAAACTTCTTCCTCTTTTACATAAATTTTAATGCAAATATTTTCATTGGTATATAAAATTTTCGATACACATATTTCAAGTTGACTTTGCACATCACGCTACAAAACTGAACAGCATCAAAGCATTGTCACGTATAAGTACTCGTCTCTCTCTCTCTCTCTATACACCTATTTTCTCCAATTCAATTATTATTATTTCTCTTTTAAGCTCTAATAAAGTCAAATAAAATCTCTCACTCCCTTTTTTACATGGTCTCTCGAGTTTTTCTCCACCGAATCAAAGTACATTAATCACGTAAATGGATACGCGGCGCTCCGTGTACAGGATTTAAAACGCACACGAATAACATTAAAAAACGGAATATTTTGCATTGATATACCTATACGCGGATAAAAGCGCGAGTATATTATGTATCGCATTTGAGCATCGACTGTGTGCAACTACACGCGTGTATGTATATAGCGAACGAGGCGTATCGGTTGGCGTACGTACATATACGCGTCGTTAATGTGACATGCAAGTGACTTCCTGAACCGAACGCGTAGATAGATGCGCGCGTATGCACACACGACACACACACACACACACATACACGTGTGCGCATATATACATATACTTAAAACGGGGTCTCGACTGCAAGCCACAGGAATCGGCCTCGACACACGAAGCCTCTGGTCTCGCGTACACAACCGCCCCCGTGCACACACGCGTCCACATACATATATGCAACTTCCACTGTTCGAGCGTGTAGAGAGAGGACAGAGAAAGATAGTCAAAATCGATCGGACACACACACACACATGCAAATAAGCGTATATATAGAAGAGTTGGTGGGCTATCAGTCGCATACAGAAAGATAGAGAGAGAGAGAGGCGCATAGAGGAAATCGTCGCGTGGGATACGGCGCGTTAAATTTTAGAGCTTTTGGATTCGTGTCAAGCAGCCGCTCGCGTGATGTGCATACGAGCGAGCGAGCGAGCGAGCGAGCCACTGGTAGCTGCGGCTGCGGCTGTGCGCTCTATATAGCTACTAGCTATAAGCTCGTCTCTCTCTCTCCCTTATATACAGAAAGCACAAAGTTGGGAGGGGTATAAAGCTTCTGCGGGGCTGCCTCTCTGTATGTGCACACAGCACCGAGAGAGTCGGAGCGATCGTAAAGCTTAGAAATTCACCACGTGGTCTATCTATAAAGAGAGAGGGATAGAGAGAGAAAGGTATCGATGGCAATAAACGCGGTACGCGCCATCGTCGCCACTGCCGCCGGTTGCGCAGTGGTACAAGTCAAGCTGTGGTCAAACGGCCACATACCATCTCTATAAAATATACAGTGTGTAGCTCCTACTCCCTCCGCCACTCTCTCGGGATTTTCTCCTAAGTAAACACCACGTGCCGAGTGAGAGCTGTACGCGAAAAAGCGCTCAATCTCGAAACCTAGAGGCTCACCGCCACCAGCCACCAGCCACGACCATCGTCGTCGTCGTCGTCGTCAGCGCAAGATCGGCTTAATCTCGCCCAAAAGCTGCGGTGGATATCTGGCTGGGATCATTCTCTCTCTCTCGCTCTTTCCTCACTCAAGCAGAATAAATACACTTGCCTCGTTGGTCAACCAGCCAACGTAGTATCATCTATGTCCGTGTATGTGTGCCTGTGTGTATAGTTTATATAGATATAGATGTCAAACTCTCAGCTTCTCGTCGTTGGACCGCGACAACGCGATCGTCGAAGCTTTACACCCCCTTTTGTGCCACATCACAGACGACTACGACATCGGGCAGCTATTCTGGAAGGATCCGAAACGTTGTCTTATGCGAGCCATTGAGTCTCCTTCGGCCAACTTAGAGCTCCTCTATAGAGAAATATATACACTATGCAGCAGCGCGTCTCGTGTCTTGATCTTTTTGGGTATATATGCACACACAAACGATCGTCATCGTGTATCTTCTATCTCTATATATAGCTGCAGAAGCAGTATAGCAAAGTCCACTCGATGCTGCCGTTGCTATACTGTCGCTTTGAACTGGCGATGTCAAGCTCTGTGCTCTATATAACTACCAGCCCAAGAGAGAGAGAGAGAGAGAGAGAGAGAGAGAGAGAGAGAAAGAAGATGAGCTTTGAATGTACACTGTTATAGGGAGCTATATAGTTTCAATCTATTATCGAAGTGCGATCGGTTACAAACTTTAGCCATTGCAGGGGCTCTGGTGGCCCAGCCACTCCCGCAGGCTATACATAACATTTTATGTAAAACAAAGAGTTACGTAATTCTAGATTCAAAGGGCCATATGCCTTTTAACATCCCTTCGTGAATTTATCGAATATTTTTTTTCTAACGGTAAGACGTTTCTCGGGATAGTATTGATAATTGCCTGGCTGGGTTCTGTGGGGTTCGACGAGGCGAATGACGATGGTACACCTGTAAGTGTAAATGAACTTTTCTCAAGATAAAATAATTGAATTTTTCTTAATCTTGAAAGAAAAAAATTTGAACGAGCAAGGTGACTAAGACTTGATCTTACAACTATGTAATTATACATAATACAGCAGTTTTATAAAATTATTTTTACTTTGCTACTTGCAGATTTAAATATAAAAGTACGTGCCATCTAGTGGTGGACGCTTGAAGCAGTGTCATTGTGGTTAAAGTGATTGAAAACTGATCTCAATTTTTTGAAACAATCAAATGATCATTTTCAGGTCATTAAAAATTGCACTCAATATTTTAAGCAAAGCTGTTTGGATGAATTTGTTGCTTTGATTGTGTAATTTAGACAATCGCAGATAGGCCAATAATAGTTTGGAATGACCGAAAAAGTAAAATAATCAAATCAAGCTTCGAATCTAAGCATAAAATATTCCACACGGACATGTCGTATATTTTAGACGAGAAATACATAATCTCAGAAATGCCAT